>JAANSO010000207.1:0-58852 GCA_036507315.1 Lepidocyrtus fimetarius
TTTACCATTTATATTTGCATGCAAAATTTCATTAAAATCCGTTAAGGCTTTTTTGAGTTATCGCACCGACAGACAGACAGACGGACAGACGGACAGACAGACAGACCATCAAAGCCAAACCTATACTAGCCTCACTGCGTTCAGCTAGTAATAATCTTAACCTAAACTAAAAAAGTAAGGTAGCAGAGCAGAATTAACTAACAAACATTGATTTGAACCACCACTTCTTTTACTTGATGTATTTCATGTGAAAGCTTTTAAAAAAGGAGGAAATCTGCTTTTTATCCTTTCTCGGATAGTAAGAAGCACGAAGTCAGGCATGGATTCGTAATCCGATGCTACTACTTTTACAATGCAAGGCTAAAGAAACATGATGATAGAACTATTACGCGTCCTTCTACACTTTATGTATTAAAAATGGTTCATGCACCACCGCCACCACTGTGTTCTGACATAAAATCAACAAAGCTATGAAGCAGAGAATCCTGGAGCAAAGAAAGATCTCTATAACAGAACAAGGGAAAGGGAGCACAAAAAGTTTGTGAATAAATGAAAGTTTTCAGTGTATCCTCCTAACAATAAATTCTTGGAATATATTCCAGGAAGAATAAAAAAACGTTTGGGAGACGCACATGACTGGGCTTGATCCTGAACTAAATTTTTGAGGTAGTAGGATAGTAGGGTAAAAATAAGTGGGTTGTGTTGGGCTTTGAACAAACAAATTGTTGGAACAAGGAGGAACACACATGTTGGACAAGGAGCACATAAAAACGGGTTGTGGATGTGGATGAGAAGTTTAATTTCCACTTTCCAATTTATTTTACATTGTTTATTTTCCACTGTTACACTCGATCTTGCCCCAGTTTCTTGTTTTTAACAGAGATAAAGCACGAGAAAAAGGACTCATGGAAAGGTTGGCCTCGTTATCCTAGCAAATTCTAGTGCATTTGGATAACACATTCATTTCAATTATTTGCACATATAACGACCATATGAATCAAAATCTAAAACTAATTCATATTTAATGAAATGGAAATTGTAACAAAGGAAAACCCATTAAAGTCAAAAAATGAATTTTTTAACGAAATGGCGTCATCGATGAATATTAAGTACTCCATATTAGATAATTTCATAACTTTCCAGTGTCTAGAATTTCTTCATAGATTTGAACAAAACTGAATAATCTGCATGGGCCAAATAGAAAAGCCGCTATTATTTTCGCCAAAATATTTATTCTTTTATTCCTATTTTTTATTATTTACAATTTTTCTATGACGGCTAAACAAACAAAGTTTCCCAAATAAAAGTAAGTTGAATCTGAAGAAATTCCAATGAAAAGAGATGGTTTATGTAGTCAGTGCTTGTGACAGATATTACTTATTAGTAATTCAACATGTTTTTACAAAATGGAAAGCGATTCTCATACAATCCTTTTAAATTCAGAAAGAGAGGAAAGGAAAACTGGGAGAAAATTCCAGTAGAAGGGAATTCACTCGTAAAGCCAAAAAGTAGCACCAATTCCTGCTTGATCTCTTTTTCTATTCCGAAAAATTGCGTTGTTATTAAAAGGAAGAGCAATGCTCCACAGATGAGCAGTTCATATATTCATGCTCTAAAATTTTCCAAATTTCTCTGCATACGCTTCGTTGCATAGGAAAACATGAATATGGTTTGATTTTGGAAGATTATGGTGGTGAGAGGAACGGTCACGTACATAATTCATACATGCTCTGTACCTTTTTGTTGCTATGATAGCGTGCGTGAAGTATCAGCGTCAGTCAAAGCGACCTACATGGAATGAAAACTTATTATGTACAACAAGACTTGATAGCTGAGTCAGTTTTCCGTACAAAGTTTTCTGGAAATGGTGATGAGAATGGTGGTGGAAGGTTTAATAGGAAAGCACTTTTTGGCTCTTGAATACTCAGAAAAAGGATGGGAGTGGAGGAGGATAAGTTAGTTCTGGTTGCCTTTTGCCGCTGCTGTTGCTGCGCCAGAAAACGCAGTGATGGAAAAGAAGGAAAAGAAGTAGCAGGTAAAGTGCCTATATGGAGCATAAACTTTGAGGAGAATAAGAGCATGAAAAAGAAGATCGATATAGAGTTCTGGCCATGTGGCAGGTTCAAGGACCGAAAGTAGGTAGAGATAGGAAAGGAATTAGTACATTTTTTGTGTACATGAATATTATTATTGCACCTCTGGGGGCATTTTGCTAACAACCATTCAAAAAGTTATTATTACAAAGTTCTTTTTAGTGCACTCTCTCCTCTGATACACTTTGTACTGTTAAGTTGTAAGTACATGTATTAAAATTTATGTAATAACGAGATGGGTTGAAGTAAGGTTGGGCTCCACAGATGCTTCCCTGTACCCTTCCCCACTTCCCCTTTTTTATTTAAGTAACAATAATGGAGAATCACGCTTCCCGACCTTCCCCACTTCCCTGCATCCTTCCCCGCTTCCCCTACCGTTAGGGGTTTCAAACCTGACCTAACCTAACCTAACCGTAATGATACAGTCACACAGAAATGTAAACTATATTAATTCATGCAGATATTGATTTCAATTATGGTTAGGTTAGGTTAGGTACAGGGAAGCATCTGTGGAGCCCAACCTTACTTCAACCACGAGATGAATGCAGAAGCGACGGTTGCCATGTGGTCTGGTAAGTCAGGAACTCGTTGGATAGTGAAGGAAAATATGGAATGTTTACATTCCAGTCATGAAAAATTAAACGTAAAAGGGTAGATTGCATAATATATTGGAAAACATCTGTGAAGTTGGATAAACAAAGTTTGTAGGTTGGTTTTCATAATCAGCTGGGAAATGTTAACGACGATGATTAAAAGCCCTCGTTGAATAAGTTATGAAAACTGGGGTCCCTGTTGCTTGAGACATTTCATTTGTTGGTCATTTCTGTTTTTACAACAATCCTGAAAAAATATCCCCATTCCAAAGAAAATAATATTCAATTAAGAAAATCCGTTAATGTATGCGCATGTAGTAATAATTAAGGCGGACATTTACTATTTGACAAGAATAACAGCCAATTAATTAAAATAAAACCAATCTTGGCTCTTTCCACTTTCATAATAATTGGTGAAAGTAACTTTCTTACTAAAGTTACAATTTTTGATTAGTTTTGAACTTATGAATTAATTAAATTTAAAATGATGCTATGGAAAAGAAACCTTGTAATAAATAATTAAATATTACAGGGAAAACTGTAATGGGGAAAACATAAGAACAGTTGCATCATAGAGAATATATATAAATAATAATAAATTCATAGAAAATTTCAATTTCGCAATCTCGATTTTCCCCAATATTTTGGTTGATTAGCTGTAAATTGAATTATAACGAGATGAAGCTATATATTGAATTCTACTACAAATGTATCATAAATTTATTTTGGAAGGAAACTAGATCCATAACCACAGATGAAGTACAAATGAGGATTGCTGCTGTTGTTGCAAATTTCTGAGAAAGTTAGTCTTTATTTTCAACTGAAAAGTTAATTAAAACCACCTAGCCACAACAGCCAGGCTTTTGAATGAAAACAATGTGAGCGACATATGAGTTATTTGATAACAAGAAACCTCTCAATTTCACTTCATTATATTTTTTAAATGATACTTGATATGTTTTTTTCTCAAAGCAGTTCCATACTTTTACCTGAACAAAGCAAGCTAACCGTTATACATTTTTACTAATGGTCATAATTAAAAGAGAAAGTGAAAGAGAAAAAAAAAGAATATTATGCCCAAGTAGTGTTGTAACGCTTATTGCTCCATCGAAAACTTTTACTTGCGTCTATCAGACTTTCAACTCAAACAGACTCAAACTCTCCATTAGCATTTATTTTCCCGCTGGAACTTTTCCATTTTCTTGAAAGCGTTTTAATTTTTTAAAAGTACAAAATTTTAATGTCATTTTAATTCTCATCTTTTCCATCAATTCATTTAAGTGAAAAAAAACGTTTATGTTTTAGAAACTTACATATTTATGCCAACAAAAACTATCCTGAATAAGACAAAAATGTCTAACAAATGGTATAACGTTTAATGAACTTTCTGATAGACAGGGAGCTCCTGAACTTAATACGTTAGTGAAGTTGAATTAAAGAAAGTACAGGGAAATTATAATCTAATATTAACCTTGTATTTATTTTGAACAGTTTAGGAAGCAATTTGTATAATTTTCTTAATGTATTATAATACCTGGAATATAGTTTCGTTGAAATGGTTGTTTTCCTAGGAATAAGGAAAAGGAGAAAGTATGAATGACTAGCTAATTTGAAATTATGCAGTTATATTGTGTTATTATATGTCGTTAGGAAAGAGTAATTTCATAACTTTCTCAATGGACTAGAGAGTATACTCTTTGTGTGGAGCGTACGACGCAGTTTGTGTCTTCATATTATGCGGGTATGTACGTATATGTGCTTTCTTTTATGAGTGACAAACTTGACAAAATATAAAGGAAATGATGAAAGCTCCCCATCAAATGATCAGAGTGTATTCATAACAACCACTCTTTGCTGGCGACAGATTGGTTTCCGTGTTTTAGCTGGAGATAAGGAAATCGTGTAGGTGTAGGAAATGATAGCAATTACAGACTTGTTTTTCCAGAAAGGGTGCTGACCTATCGCGGTTCATTATTACCGAAGTGACATTATGGCTGTCCTACTTTGTAAATGCTACCGATGAGTTTCCAGCAGCTCGAGCTGGATGTGTAATAATGGTTAATAAGGAAATAGAATAACTGTCATCAAAAAGTAAAGAAATAAGACTTGATTAAATTTATTTATGAAGTAAATCGGAGAAACGAAAAACCAGAGCTTATGTATACGTACGGATAAAAGTCAAAAGTAACAATCTCATTTTACCCTTATTTGTCAGAAATAGCTTACTGCATGGTTTTATGATCCCACTAACAATAAATGACAATAATATAATGTATAAAATGCTGTATAATTGGATAAGTCATAATATTTTTTTTATTAAAGCATGCTAAATTAAAACTACAGTCAGATCAAATTACATTTTAAAAATAATAGCGATCATGTTGTATTGTGAGTTGCTTTGTAGGCTACCACCGCAGATTCAAACTTAGCTATTATCTGGTGGAATCATTTCTGTTTGATGTGAAATTTGCAGTGGTATTTATTACAAAGGTTTCTTTAAATAAGGTTTCCCCTTTTGTCTTGCTCAAATTCAAAAGCTTCAAATAAAGCCTTAAAGTTGCCGGCGCCAAACCCCTGAACCAAAAAGTATTAGCGTTATTTTAATTGGTAATTAATTACAACGAATTCTGCTGGAATAGACATGTCCAAGCAAGAAATACCACTTACGTTATGGTTGTGTCGTTGAATAATTTCAAAAAATAAAGTTGGCCTGTCCTGAACAGGTTTGGTGAAGATTTGCAAAAGATACCCGTTGTCGTCATAGTCAATAAGGATATTCAAAGCCTAAAGTAGGAACATAATGTAGTTTAAAAATGTTAAATTTTGTAATAATATACTCTGATTTGATTTTCTTACCTCTAAAATATCGAGGTCTTCTTGGATTTTAACTTTAGAATGACGCAGCTCTTCTCTCAGCTTTTCATAATATACCTTGGGCACTTGGAGAAATTCAGTTCCTCTTTCTCGAAGCCCTTTTACCTAGAATAACACATTCCTCAAATCAGTTTTACATATATAAATAAAAAAGCAAAGTACTAAAAATACAAGTTCCTTACAGCCCCGATAATATTGAGCGTATTTAGGGCGATATGCTGGACTCCAGCACCGCCGTAATAGTCAACATATTCCTGAATCTGGCTTTTTCTTTTACCTGGAGCAGGCTCATTGATTGGCATCTAAGGAAATTAAAGATTTGGTTTGAAAAACAATTTTACGAAATGAATGAATTGCAGCAGCTAAATAAAAAGCTTGCTTTTGTAATTATCCAGCTTTACAAATCGTAAACGGCAAGGCCATATTTTGTAATTTTAAACCTTTATAGTTTCATCCCAATTTGCCATTACAATGGATCGAAGAGCGGAGTATTCGGTATGTATTTGGCTGTCATCAACAGACCAAAATCGGTGAAACAAAAGAGTTGTCTCATACCTGGAAAAAGGAAAAGCCTTAGGTATTATTCTATTTACATACGACCATTACTACCAATATTTACTTTTAGAGTGTCATTAGAAAGTCATTTAATGCTGACAACAATTTCCAATGTCCCCAGTCCCCATACTATATTATATTCACATTCATCCGTTTCGACAACTCCATTAATACTCTAATTGACAGGATTTAATTAAAAATCGTTTCTATTTGCTCTCCATTACTTGTTTACAAAGTGGTAACACCCATTTATCAAAACGCGTCTATCATACCATACCCATCATGTCTTTTTTCAAACCAGCTACTGCAGCTTTTCTGTTTTAAATGAGAATCGACAGTTTTTTGTTTCATTATAAATATATTTACTGTTTAACGCAAAAGATACTTGAGAAAAAGTTGTTACTCGAGCTTTCGAAATACATTGTCGGAATTTACCGTGATTTAATTAAAAATCTAATTACAAGCTTAGAAGTTAGTAGTCCTTCTTTCACCCTTTCTTTCTATTTTACTGACTATAATTAATTACTACAAGGTAACAATTACGTGTACTTCTGCACCTTTAGCTTGCAAAACACGGATTCCCGTGGAGAAATCACGACAATATTCGCTCCAAAACCCGATTGCATATTCCTTTCAAGGACATACCTTAACTTTTGTTCTGCTGTCATAATCAATTTTACCTCTCGGACTAGAAAATAAATGTTCTTACATAACAAGGAAAAGAAATGAAGTAACGACGAGCTTTTAAAACATTCCGGGAAACTGTCATGTTTGTCCCCTGCTACTGACGGTGTTGAAATCTTGTAAAAAACTACACGCTTGCATAATGTTAGCACTACCAAGGATTCCTAGGTATTTCGTTAAAATCAGATAGAAATTTTCTGTCACATCATCATCGTGTCTATTTGGCAGTCTAATAAAGAGTATGATGATAATAACGATGACAATTATGTTTTGTAGTTACGGTATCCCTTCTGCTCAAATTTCAGTTGCTGCTATAATAATAGAAGAGTGTGGTGTTGTTATTGTTGTTCTTGTTATGGTGTTCTCTAGATGAGACAGGAGAAAACAAACTTATTTGTGGTTTTCGAGTAGTAATACGAAGCCAGTTAAATAAAGGAAAGCAGAGGGGTATTGAGACGAGAGAAGTGATTACATCTTATTATAGTTAAAAGGAAATAATAGGATGCTAATGTACATGAGATAGTGTCTGTTGAAATATCGTTTGCTTTCTGTGGTAAAATGGAAGAAAGCGGAAACTCATGTCATGTCTTGAATGTCCTTTCTCTCGCCTACGCGAAGAGTTGCTGGTTGGATTTCCAAGTTATATGGCACAAGGACAAATCTCAAAGCAACTCTAAATAGGATAATAGTGGCCAAACATATTTCACCACAGTTACTATTGCCAAATCCGGTGAATCAAAACTGCTGGAAATAATCATCAAGTAGATTTTTAAAGTTGTCTATATTGAAAAAGTTGCGACATCGTTTGATTAACGTAATATGATGTTATTTGCTTATATTAAAGAGCAGCATATGAAGATCTATAGAAATTGAGGATCAATGTACAAAAATACTAGGAAAATGCTAGGAAATTGTCGACCCCTTTCATACAACATTAACACCATCGTCATCGGCTCGGAAGTAACAAAATAATCCTCACTGGATGAATCCCTAAAGAGAGGTAACAAGAAGCTAAACTATACAAAATAAAATAGCTTACCACTTAGCCACATCTTCCATTTGTAAGTCCGGTTGGTTGCCAACAACGTGATCAATAAATCTCAGATTAGTAGCAGGTCTGAAACCAGTTCAAACAAGAAGCGCTCTTATAAAAACATATCTCTATAGATTTTCACTAAATAAATTGAATTCCAGTATAATGGAGGGTTACAATAACAAGGACTATGCAATGAATTTACGAAATACTTATTGTAGCAGAATAATGAGAACAAGAACTCTCTGATGATGCTCACAATTTCTTTAGAAGTGGATCCTCGAATAATGGTTTGGAGTACCCGGGAAGAAAAACACCTTGATAGTTCCCTCGCTCGATAAATGTATGAGTCGTATCTCCGTACTAATTAAAGATGTCAAAATAGAATGAGAAGAGAATAAATGTTGCTTGTGTTTTCCCAGATGAAAAATCATTTTTAATGATGATAAAGATTTTGCAATTTGCTACCACTCTCTTCCTACCGTTTGTATAACAGCAAAACGAACTTTGCCATTTTCATCAGATTCCTCCCAAATGTCCCGAACTAGAGTAGCTCCCCTTTCCTTTGCTTTCTAAATAAAAACAATAAAATTTTTGTTTTATTTTTCAAAAGGAATTTGTGCAAGGAACGGAAGCCTCAAGAATAGCTTGGGCTCCATAGGGAAATACAAACTATGCAAATAGCAACTCTCAAATGTAATTTATTATGGATATCATTTTAAAAAATTACAGCAACAATGTGTTCTAAGTCTTCCACACAAAACGCAATATCCTTGACACCGTCCCCGTGCTTTACCAAATGAGCGCCCATTTCCTCGTTGTATGGCTCGTATGCTGACATTAAAACCAACATAATCTGGAAATGCATTCAAAGGAACACATTAAAATTCAAGGTTAATGTGAGACTTTAAAAATGCTTTTACTGGATTGAGTTAAAAACATTTTTATGTGTCGTATTCTCTTCCACGAGGCATTAATGATCCAAGCAATAACATCCAAAACTAGTTTTTGTATTCTTGCCTGATTTTGTTTGATCACATGAGCCGCAACTTTCCGAGAACCAGTTTCCAGTCCCCGATAAGCAACAGGCTCAAAGCCCATTTTTGTGCAGTAGAAAGCTGCTGCCTATAGGAAGTAAAATTATGTGGTAATTCATTTGTTAATGATGGAAATCATTTTTCATATATTTATTTCTAAACTTTCTCTTTTGTTTCAAATAGTCAAAAATAGTAAATTACGAACAACGTTTTTTACCTGTTTGGCGTTTCCCACCCATAATGTCAAATGATCAAACCGATTAAATTTCCCCTTTTCTGGCTGCAACCAAAAAGAAATGTATTACTTTATCTTTAATTTTTATTCATTATTATTGTCGTCTATTGTAGCAAATATCTGTTTGTGGAAATATTTTTCATGTTGAGTGTCTTTTATTCTGTTAATCAGAATAGGAGAGGGGCATTTTGAGACTTTCACTTCCACCCATATGTTACCGTTGAAACTGGAAATGCTGATGACGGTTAAGATTTTGGAATATGTACGTTGTTCACTCACCTTTTCACCTTTGCTTTCATAAGTGTTTCCTATAATAGGGCCCTACAACAGTAAAAAAATAAATTGTATTGAACCACTTCAACTGGTATTTAATTAATGAGCTTAAACAGAAAATGCTTTTTTTACCATTCCCACCAAATATTTTCAGAGAAAGCCAAGAGCTCCTTTAGAATATATTTAGGTATTTAAACACTTTATATGTTGCTTTGAAAGTTAGTTAAACTTGAATTTAAATGCTGACCAAAATCACTTCAATTCTCTACGAATTCTTTCAGTAAACTGGGAGAACTTTCGTCATTGCATTTTCTTTAATAGAATTTCATGAAACTTTTCATTAAGAGTTCGGATCAAGCATTGATGAGATTTTATTTGTCCTTTATAGCAATAATCCGCATTTGTTATTATCATCCGATCTTTTCCATTATTCTTGTCGTCAACTGTTAAGTTGAAGTCACGTTCAATGTTGTTTAAACGACTTTGTGATAATTATCATCCAACCAAAAACTGGCTCATTTTTATATTTTAGTTAAAGGTGATATTGAAATTCCTGCTGCCAGAGATTGAGTTGAAATCAAATAGCAAATTATCCAGCTCGGGCATATAGCAAAATACCTGATTTTAATCTAAAATACGGATGACTTGGGCAAGCATTATATATGACGCCTGTTATTGCCTGCTTATGTTAGCATGTGAATCATTGAAAAATAAAACCCTTTTGTTTTTCACTTTTGTTCAAGAAAACACTCTTCGTTTTGATTGGTTGGGACTGAGGGTGTGTTGGAAGGCTGGGACAGGTAGTATGACATCTTGTCTCCTTATCAAACCAGTTACTAAATAAATGTACCAGTTATATTTTTCAAGGTTAGCAAGGAGGAATCGTCATACTGCAATTATTTTCAACATTTAGATGTAGGTACTTATCCATTCCGAGATTAGTTAGGTAACTCATTATGCAAAAATGCAGAAAACATGTTTGAGAATTGTTTTTGTTAAAGCTTTTTATACATTCTCCTCCACTACTGCGAAGAAATGCTAGAACATTTTACCTTGTTTACGATGATGACATTTTTCTTCTTGCTAATCCATGCTGAAAATTCCAAAATCGTTCATTTTGGTTTGACTAAATGCTTTCTTTTTATTCGAAATGAAATGAATGATATAGGAAAACACAATTTGTAAATAGTCGAAATGATTTATTAAAATAAAGACAATGGTGTCAAATATCGAATATATATAGCGACACGAGTAAATCATTCTATTTGTTTAATTAGACGATTTAGTTAAAGAAGCAACTTAAAGGTATATCAAATTCTATTATAGTAGTCCATAGCTTTTTTAAAAAATTATGTATTAATCAAACACTGATGGTGTTTAGAAAGAATATTATGAAGGCTTAAACAATTAAAAGTGTTTTGATTACATTGTTTAAAAATGAAAATGATATATAAAGAAATGTGGTTAATACATTTTAGTAATAATTGGTGATGTTACGTAGATTTGATCATCACAACCATTTGTCATAAGTTACAATCTGATGCATACTTCATGGTATATTTAACCCTATATTTATCAATCTTTGTAATTAAATACTTAAAAATTGGTCATATTTGGCAAAAAAGTAACAAAACATAGTCCACATATAAATTAACTTAAACATTTTAAGCGTATATTTCTAGCACTTACTAAATTAGGAAGCTTTACTTAAAAATTACGTTTGTGAAATTAAAATCTGTGTTACAAAGTTACTTGGTATTTGAAAGAGTCAAGAATTCTCTAGACTATTCGTCCATATTATGCAAAATTGATTAGAATGTATACTTGCGTTACAACAAATGTGTTGTTTTGCTCTTGTTATACTACTTTAAAGTTTCGATCGATTTTATCAGTGCAATTTTATAAATACAAAATTTAAAAATTTTAAATGTAAATTTGTTTCATTAAAATTATAATATAAATGCTTAGGTGCCTTCATCTTTTTTACAACTTCACTTATACTGGTTGGATGGATACGTACGAGCGCGATAGGAAACCTTGTAACATTGTCCTACAACATGTTGATACGGCATAAGACAACTTTTAGTCGAGTTCTGGAGTTTGTTTACGACGTATGATGACCACCTTAAGCGTCAGAATTGTGGTAGTGATGCTGACGTAAAGCTGCCAATTTCATTCTAGCCTTTTCCAGATCTGATTGAAGCCGTAGCACTTCTGCTTGTGTTTCCAGCTCCAAACGTTTCGCATTGTGTGTAGAAAGCTTTGTGACGTCCATTTCATCTATATAAGAGATATACAATTTTTTTAGTAATATAGTAACAACGTAAATACTGAACTCTCGTCTTATGAACCTTACCGGATTCCTCGATTAGCTGAGCACAATCCTTTGCCGTTGCAACGACATTAGCTGTAGCTGTTTTTACGCCAGTAGAAGCATTTTTAAGTAGAGAGAGATTTTCTGAACTTCTCTCTGCCCTGACCTGACTGGCAACGACCAACTGAATGGTACTGGCCGCAATGTCCTGAGATGAAGCTATTAACAGCTCGAAACCACCTCCAGGATTTGTGACGGTTTTATCAGCGCATTCTCTATAATTAGACAATATTTATTTCGTACACTAAATGGAATCTGTACTTTCGATGCTTCTAAAAGCAAATATAAATTGTACTTACAGTAGAAATTTTGCACCACTCCCAACAGCTTTTGCGGCTGATATTAGCCCTTCCGTCCATTGATGATTACGTTTGTAAAATTCATTAACGGAAGCAGAGCCCTACAAGAAAAAATATTTTATTCAATGTCATCATCATGAAACCTATTTTGCTGAATGAATGCCTTTATAACCTTTCCCTGTGATGCAATTTCTGCTTGCAAATGCTTTGCTCTCTGAACAAGTAAACGGATGGCGTTCATTAGTGTTGTGCAAGAATCGATTAATTTTTCATTAACTTCCAGTTTAACACCAGTGTGGGATGCTCTTGAGTTACTCAAAATTTCAGCCATTCTCTTTGACGCTTCATCAATTGCTTGCTCCATAGCCTGTAATTCACTTTCCAGTACATCCGCGGCATTCGTTTCTCCATTAAATGTGTTGCCCAGACTTCTTGTTGTTGCTAGTAAAAGTGCTAATTTTTGTCGTACATCTTCATAGCTAGATGTGAGCTATAATAAAGGTGAAAGTTGTAGTTGAATTTAAGCTTAATACATGTGTCTTGGTTAGAAATCTATTCATAACATAACGAATACTTACAGCACTCTCTGAAAGGCGCTGTCTTACACTACTAAACAAGGTTAATACAGAACCACCAAAGTTTCGGCAATCATTCAACATTTCTGCACAATACACATAATCAAATTACCATGCAAAGTAAGTACGTCATCACTCATTTTTAAGTATTTGAAAAATACAATAAGAACATAACTGTAGAATAATTTAACGTACCGTCTCCTTTCTGAATGTCAGCGGAAGTTTGTGACGTAGCGCCGCCATGAATGAGGAGGTTACAAATGTGGTTTGTGAAAATAGGAACTTGTTCCAGTATACCTTTTAACCCAGAAAACGTTTCATAACCTTGGCCAGTCGCTGACTCTAAAGCCTCCACAAGCTTTTCGGTACTGTGACACGACATCATGAATGTATCCAACGCTCCACTTCCTCCTGTCAGAATGGGATGCTCCAAGTCTTCAATATGTTTTCGAATGATGTACTGACTTTGGTCAATGCAAGCATCTGTCAGAAGAGAATCATTGTTTAATCTTTTGCCACTATACCTCCCATGATGCTTATTTGGTAAAAAAAAGTTTGTCCTTACTAAGGAGTTCATTGTAGCGTTGAATGCTTTCACTTTCCATGTTCCTCATATTCTCATTCATTTGACTCTGTAGGCCTCCAATCTGTGCCTGGTAGGATTCATTTGCCGACTTTGCGTTCATCAGCTCTCTGGAAATGTCCTGAAACTTTTTGCTGACTTCATCCAATTGATTACCCAAGTCCTAAATAAAATAGCATTTTCGTGATCACCACAACCAACCAGACAAAACGAAAGTGAAAAACCGTTTCGAATGAAGTTTTTTAACGTTACCTCTTTTGATGATTCCAGTCTGGACTTTAAGTTCATTAACCCCTGCATCTCCTCTTTTAATTTCTTTAATTCAGTTGTCAGTCCCTCTTCTAAATCTTTTTTTGCAGCTTCTGTAGTCTAAATACACAATTAAAAGGATTCGCAAAGTTTAAATAGTAACATTACAAATATTACAAAATTTAGGTTAAACGTAGCTATTGCTTTAGATGATATTCATTTTACCTCCATTTGCGTTTTCATATCGGAAAGTGATGCTTCCAAGTTAGCACATTCGGCTTGTTTATCTTTCAAATTATTATGCAAAGCGGTTTCCATTTCTTCTTTTTCTTTTCGGAGAACTTCAACCAAAGCTCCCATTTCAGTCTGACCATCAACAAGCTTTCGTAGCTCTTGCAGTTCCTTGTCGCAAGATCCTTTCTGAAGATTGAAAGATAAATTGTAAAGACTTTATTTCCAAAAGGTTAACTAATTGGCATGTTTTAGAAAGTTAACTTATATTCCCGACCTTCCTAAGCAAGTCTATGTGCTCTTCCCTCAAGTTCGTGTATAATCCTTTCATTTTCCCAAATTTATCTTCCCAGGTTTTCACGCTTTCTACAGTTGAAACAAAAACCAATTTTCTAAGCAAATTTTCAATAAGGGTCGGTAAAATATCTTTAAGATTAGGATCTAACTTTCAGCGGTGTCAACCCTTAATGCCACATCGTTTGGGATCTTACACTCGTGCCTTTGCAATTCTTCTATCACTTTTTCTCGATCAGCCAACAAGTTAATCTATAGATTCAGTCAAAACGTCAATTCAAGATAATACGGTAATGGGAAAACAGCTACTAAAAGAATATTGCCGTATCATTTTACCTTCTCGTTCAATTGGGCTCTCAGTTCCGTGATTTCAAATCGTAATTGATGTATTCTACCTTTGGCCTCTTCTTTGAATCGCTCTAATTGCGCTTTCAACCTTTCAATTTCATCTTCCAATTCTTTAATACGCCGTTCTCTGTAAATAAAAATGAAATAATTACACTTGTTTGATTTTGGAAGTATTGGCATTTCGATTTTTTCACAGACCTAGCCATTGCTGTAGGATCGGGAGAGTAGGATCCATTTGATTCTTGGAGATCAACTAAATCAGAGAGTGAATCACTGTTGACCTCACTCTGTGTGTCATCCATTGATGAGTAAATTGTTATTTTTCGCGTTTCATAATTTTCCAAGTCAGCTTGAATTAGAAAATTTGGGGGATCCTAAAATAATCAAATGACAATGGAATTAATGTTAATTTATTGAAAATTGTTAAAAATATTAAAATTCATAGATTGAGAAAACATTGGCTTACTCTGGGAAGGAGCTGAATATCAATTAAATTTTTAAAATACTGAAGACTCATCGTTTTCTCGTAAAACAGTTTTAATCCACGGAATACTTTCAGAAAGCGTTCCCTATGTCCATCAAGAAGATCTTGCAATAGTTCTGTAGATAGGCATTAATAAGAATTAAATGCGTATATTTTAGCTAATGGTAATTAGTTCGTAGTTATAGAAATTGATCAGTTCTTACTAGAATGCAGGTAAAACATGATTTTAGTAACGTAATCATAGAGTAGCATTGAATCCTGGATGCACGGAATCAACGGAGTTAGTCTGCACTGGCCTTGTTGCATCATTGAATTAAATCTTGATTTCTCCAGCGTACTAAAAACTGAAATCAAAATTTTCATCAGTAAACCTGCACTCTTAAATATCAAAACAAAAAAATCATTTTTAGTCTCACTTTCATGTTGCAAGTCCAAGATTGCGTCTAGGTAGTCAAACATTTCTACAGAAAGTTGAAATCTGTAAAAAAACATAAAATTGGAGGCGTTTTGGATAAATTGAGTACGTTCAATGTGCAAAAATTCAATACTAAACTTACAAAGCGTCTTCGTTTTCTCCATTTACTTGCATCAGGTCATCATCAGACAATTCTAGGTTACCAGGAATTCTTTGGTTCCTTATATGAAAATTTAATTTGATGTGTAGCAGGTCCAAATATAACTTTACCAAAGTACCATAACCAGGTTTTAAGTGCCCCTGTTTTATTGTAAAACATATTTTACGATTCATAAATTCAGTCAAGTATCAAAAACCGCTGTTTGTGAAAAATTGTAACTTACCCAAAACCGTGCATTATCCCTAATCATGTGGCGAAAACTTTGCGAATCTTTCACCACTTTTGCATGACCTTCGCGCAGTACTTTATGCAGTACAAAGCAAAACTTCCAGCAGACTATGGGGTTTTCCTTGAGGGGAAGCCGGATGACACAGTCCCAAAATGTAGAAGCGCCACGCTCCTGATAGGTACCTATGATTGCACTTCGGACGTGCTTTTCCTTCACAGGATTCTCTTGGGTGTTGATTGCTTTCGCGAGACATGTTGCCTACAAGGGAAAATTAAAATTCTCAAATTTAATATCCTTTTATAAGAAGTTGTTTTTACAGCATTCACTGGTTTAGTTGGGGTTATGAACACATTTAATCTTCGAGAATAAATAAAACCTTTTGGTCCTCCTCTTATAGCCACACTATGAAAACTATCATAACATTCCATTACACATCTTATCATTTCATTTTATTACGAATATACAAATTTAGACTTGCTCCAAATTGCATACGTCCATTTAAAAATTAAGGTAGTTTCAACAAATATTTGGAACAAGTATACAAAAGTTTTGTAAATATATGTACAACTAATAAAGCTACATGGATAACATTATTTTAACATTTCAGTCAAAACATTCACTCAAATGACAAACATTTGAAAAGTCTGTGAGCCGACAACTCATTTCAACATAAAAAACATCCTGGATTAGGTATATACAATTTGGCATTTCAAATTCATTTTTGTCTACTTCCGTAGCCTGAAACGTATTTTTAAAAATGGTAAAGCTTAACCTAAATCCAACTGGTACTCATCGCCTTGGATCCTTTCTTATTATTTACAATTAGAGCAAATCATTTATAAGCCAACCAGCATGCATCCCTTTTCATAAAACTGTTTGCAATTTATGTGCTCTGCAGCATTGTAAAAAACCAATTGAAGTTGACTTGAAAGTAATTTGATAAACCCAAATTTAGTATGAGTAAGAGCAAATAATAACGCATTTAAAAAAGGATTCGGTTTTTGACTCCATTTCCTCAAATCTGACGTACCTAATTACAGCAATAATTTAGGGCATGCAACTATCATGCAGCATTATAAAATGCGGAAGCATGAAGGAAATAAAATGCACAGAAGGATGGATGACACTACTACTCCTACAATTTAAAATTAAGCACAGCCTACAACTGCATAGCAAAAAGGAAAAACCAAGTTTGAATTTGATGATTTTAAGTATTTACTTGCAAAGGAACCACAAAATTCAAAATGGATGATAGGTATAGTCATTAGCCAAATTCCCAATCGATATACCTGATGATGATTAGGCTTAATTTGGGGCTTACATCAAGAAACTATATGCACCTTAATAGTCTAAAATTAATATGGCTTACTTTTGGCAAAGCATATTATTAAGAGAGCTGGATTTAAGACACTGAATATGGACTTGTTAATTGTCGAGAGTATATTTGCTAGGATTTGTAATGTAGCATATCTTTCAAAAGGCACGATTTATAACATCATCGATTTGTTACGATGAAATTAAACTAGATTTAATAAATGTGTTAAGAGCATGGAGTTTGAATCAGTCTTTCATCACACAGGATATAATATCAGTTACATAATGGGCTAAATTTATCAGTTCATGTAATGGAATTTTATACGAATTATTATGGTCAACACACAGATCATTCATCGACTCAGGCAGCAAACTCTCGCCAAATTAACCCTTGCTGTAGTCTAGAGGACATGATATCTAAATGCATATAATGTGTATTTATTGTATAATTTAGAACTGTTGGTTACGTATGAAATGAATCCAGTCAGATCTGCACCGAATAAATATTCCGTCTACAATTTTGCATTACTTCAAACTCTTCAAAACAAAATCCAGCCTATTGTATTTGAGATTTTTGCTACTGCGCGATGAGCAATCATTCATTTACAAGTAGCTAAGTTTTCACAGCTCTTAATGGTTTAATAATATAATTTTCAATTCCACTGTATCATTAAGTAAATAATTCTGAAACTGAAAACAATCCTTGTATGAATAAGCGTTTTATTATGAAAATTTTGCAATATGAAATCTGGAAGTACATTTATTATTTACAAACCTACGTAATATGCTTCTGTGAACAGCACAATTACCTATCTTTTTTGAGCGGATGAACCTTAAAGATTTTCATTCGATGGCCTTGGCTACATCAGTATTTGGCACCTACGATTTATTCACACTTTTCCTGTTGTTGATTGATGTTGAAAAAGATAATATGCTATGAATGGGTATGATGTTAGCCAAAGCAAACCGCAAGCCATTCAACAACTTCAGCCAACCATTCTTTTTAATCTTATTTTTACCTTTGGGCTTTACAAATAGATTTTACTTATCGGAGTAAATATTGCTGTATGGCGTTTCGTGAGAAATTAAAGTCTTTAATTAAAAACAACTTGGCTAAAAATGTACGACCAGAAGGAAGTATTTAAAAACATGTTTACCATAGAAACAGGGGGACAATCCTCCCGCTTGTAATAATACGGATATTGTATGAAGTCTCCCATTTTTAAAGCTCCTGAATGAGATCTCCTTGTCTTTCAAAAACTCAAAACAATTGCAATTAAAGACACAGAGAGCGACACGGACACCTTTTATTTTCTAAAAATCAGTCTTTGGAACGACTAGTAAAATGGTGAATTACTTTGGCTTAAGAGTTTTAAACTGTTTCTGATTATGATGATTATTGTTATTACAGCAGCTATAAACACTTAACGCGAGGATGATGATGACGAAGAATTAAAATGCTGTTGGCTCCTGTTTAACTGTTTATATATACTTAAAACACTGCCACCAGCTATGTTGCACTAATCTTTTTATTTTATCTATTTGCCTCTTCTCCCTCGCATTTACTTTTTAGATTGCAAATCCACAGTTTATTTTCTGTCATGAACGTTGCCCCTTTTTTCCTATTAAAAATTTATTGTTCAAGCGAGATCACTTGCATTATGTTTGACGACAATGAGATGACGATAAAATGAGGGTTGTGATGAGTTCTTTAAAAATGAATGAGCGAAACTACAACTCGTTACTGCACTATAAAGCACTCTTTTAGAATAAAGAAATAATTCGCATTTAAAAATTTAACGCATGCTTGCAGTAATAGTTTTTAAAATATACTCTCCTGAGACTAAAACAACAGCCGGTTCACTATTCACCACAACGTTTTCTTGAACTCAGACGCTTTTGTGGTAAATTTCTATTCACAAAAAACTATTTGTTCGTGGCAGTTCACACAAACTATATTTTTGTACAAACGAGCCTTCAATGCTACAAAATTTTGATATCTCTATCACGACGTATTACTGTATAATTAAGAAAACGTCAAAATCAGAAAAACTGTCGAATTTAATCCTAAAATTTGTAAAAAAACTGCTTATCCAATCTAGAAAATTTGTACGACCAAAAACATAATGAAATCCGTAGTTGTATCTATCTGGAAGCCAAAAACTGCAATGTAATGTAAAAGATTATCGACAAATCTGACGAGTATTTATCTTTGAATAATTATTACATATATCTGACATGAAAGCATTATAGAGAGCGTTACTTTATTAACGTTGGTTATAGTAATATGCCAAGTTCTGTTACATCAGAACAAACCGAAAAATATCTAAACTATAAATAATGCCAGTAATTAACACTCTTTATAGCCACAACTCATTTGTTGAAATACAGGCACATGTAATCTACAACTCTTGTCAAAAGTTAAGCAAACAAATTCTAATGTAAGTAATAGAGGTCCGTGATTCCAAGACTAGTTGGATAAAATAAATAGGTAGGCGATATAAGCATATATTTCGGGATGCCCATACGCAACTATTTATGTAAAGCGTTTATCTTTCAGATAAAAAAGAATATAATGCTTTTTGTTCTGTGCAGCAAACAGTTAAATGCTTGGCAAAAATGGAAAACGCGTATTCTATGCACCAGAGTACCCACTTCTTATCATTTACTGTTCGTGTGTCTCTTATCTTCTCTGGTCCGTTTAATATATTTGCTTGTGGCTGAATAAAGAATCGGAAATTGGATAAAGTCGATCACTCTTCCAACATATTCAAATTGGATAAGGTATTTGATTCAAACATGAACGCTAACTAAAGACTTTGTTTTATGTTTATTTGAATAGTCTTCAAAATAAATTGTTTTGTGTTAGAAAGGTAGAATTAAACTATGTTTAAACACAAGATGAATGACCTATTCATCACTAGGCGGCAGAAAGGCGTCTAACCCACCACACCACAGAAAACCCGATTTGTTGTTCTTCTGAAAAGGTAAACTGTAGTGTTTCTCAAATATTAAATAATTTTAATATTAGCATAGGAATATATAAACAAACTTTAAACCCCAAGCTTTAATTTGCCCTGTGGAAACCCCAAGACGCACTATTTTGTTCTATATAATGTTAAACTTTAAACATTTTAATACTTAATAATATTTATATTTGCATACTATCCAAAGCATATTATCACGACAATAGTGATGATGAGTGACGATGAATAAATATCTACGATGACGATGATTAATACCACAAAGAATGACTCACAAAAGCATACGAATAAGAAAATATTTTGTACCACGAGGAGTTATGCTGAAGAATAACTTAATTTCTTAGAGGAAAATTCTGTGGAATATGTGACGCATTTAAAATTCTGTTTAAATCACTGCCATTGCGAAATCCTTCTTGATCCTTATTTAGGTATTCATAAAAAATATCATCATACGCGCAGATTACCCAACTTATGTTAGATTTTATTATCTAAAACCACAAATTTGACTAGGAATGTCACTTTGGAAATGTAAGTTCTTTGCTCAATACCTTCATTTTGTAAGTAATTACTATATAATTAACAAGTTTTTTGTATGTATTAATATAGCCGCTCAATTTCGACTTGTGATTTAAACTGTTTTAACAATTAATCTACGGAAATGACCAAATGAGTTAAACGGGTAGGTTAAAAACTGATTTTGATTTACCTGATTCTTTTCAAATGTTTCCCTTTCCAATTCCAGACTGTTTTTCTTTGACTGGAATCTAGGTAACTGAAGTGACATGTTGAAGTTTTAATATTCTAATTCCGCTTTTTGACACTCACTTAACTTCTCAAAATCTCTGATATTTTTACATTATGTGCGTTGCTTGAAAGAAATTATTTTCACTCTCGAGAATTTATTTTTTCACTTTTTACAATTACGCGAATAATTTAAAAAAATTGACTTCCTTCCACGAAATAATTAGTAATAGGATTGATTAGTTAAGTTGAATTATGTAAACAGTCCTGTACATATCTGCGTAAATACGATATGACTAATGCTAATTTTCCAGGAAAGTGAGTTTGCTTAACGAAATTCACAGTGCACTGTAACCCATCCATCTGTCATTCCCTAATGACGGGAAGACGCTACCGGAAGTATCGTTTATACACACATTGGTTTCCCGAACATGAAACCGGAAACACCTTTTTGTTCAAATCGATCACCAATACAACATCCAGAGGAGAACCAATTTCTCTCCCTTTTCCTTACACACTCTCTCGTTGCATTTATTTTTAGTTTATGTCCTGGATGATAATGATGATAATAATGAATGCAAGAAAAGGCTCAAATTTGCTGTTTATTGAGACACGCACATAAAGAATTCCATTTAAACTTTTTTATTTCATTATTATTTGGTTCGAATAAAGCTTGGAAATTATGGGAATGGAAGGCTATTTAAAAAAAATTTAGGCTGTAATAAAAATTCCCTTTTTAGTTCCTCCAGTTGAAAACATTTAAGATTTAAACTGTCTTCATAGACAGATCTTACTGTTCAATGAGAACATTCACTCTCACAGTTTGAAAGCTATCAAGAGACTAAAAAGGATCGTTAAATGCTTTAACTACTTCCATTAGTTTGACCTCTTCCTCATTGATTATGATCAAGTGTTGAACATTTCACCAAATTACTGTTGTTGAATATATGTGTGCCAAAAATATAGTTTAGAGAAGAGTTTGGTTTTTAGTGTGTACTTTGTAACAAATAACAGTTTGTCGAGTTTTATTGCGAATTCAATCATTTAACTTTTGTAAGTTTTGTATTTGTGCAATGACTAAATCTACGTGAAGGGCTGAATAAGAAGAAGAGTAACAATATTTATTTTTGTCTAGTTGACAATTGACAATCCTGTCTTCCTCTCTTGCTTCCTCCCAACTGACGGACGACTCATATCTTTACTACCTACATAATATCTATATCCCACTCCACTGTACTACTTCTACACCGCTTTCAATATATTTACCTAGGATAAAGTCTACAAGAACACATTGTTTCGCTGCGTATGCATTTTCTTTCATTCTTTTAAACCTACTCTGAAAATGTGTATAAGAAAATATTGAATTCTCTCTATTTTCTTTCTCTATTTTCCTCTACGTCTCATTTTTCTATTTCGTTCTATTCCGCAGGGTTGGGAAGTTTTCATTCAGAGAAGAAAAATTATATTATTGAGGCATAAGAAGAAATATCTTACATGATCATGGAATTTGATTTACGATTAGTACCGTAAATGCTTGGAACAATTTTTATCTACTCAATTCAAATGCATCTAATGAAATGTCAATTCGTATGTAAATTACTAGCGTTTCACTGTAACATAATGCATACTAATAAATTAAGGAAAACTACGTTTGCAAACTGATTGTCAGAAGGCAGTTAAGAATGTATTGCTAGAAGATTTTACGTATACATTAGTATTATAAAGCGACTCAAACGTATATACAAACCAACTTAAAATTGGCCAGCTTGCAACTCCTCCTAATACCTTAATTAATTTGCTTAAATATGAAAGATTGATCATCTCTGTTCAAAAGGAGTAACTTGAAGCCGAAGCAAACGAAAACCCATCTCAGGAAATTCTCATAGTAAGCGATGGATGACATGATGATAATATTGTTGATTAGGATTAAGCCAGCAGAATTTAAAAGAAAAATGTTGCTGCGTTTTCTGGTATGTAGGCTTAATCAGCGAGTCAGTCAATGTGATGATAAAATCACAGAAGGTGTATAAAAAAAGTGAAATTACAGATATTTGTGTAGGAGGAGGATGCAGCGCAAAATGCAGATTGCGATTGCAGGAAAGCAAGAGACGTAATTTTTATATCCCCGTTCTATGCAGTTTATCAAAAGGTTTGTATAAAATTTACGCATCATGCATGAAATTGACTTTGGAACATCTTTCGAACAAAACATTTGGAATTAATATTTTTTGCTTGAGTCATTTTTCTAAAAGCGTATATTTTTTAAAATGGTTTCCATTTTAATAGAAAAGGTGGTTATCGTCGTGGGAAATAGAGATAAGATATGATTGATGCAGATATTCATTCATAAAAACTAAAAACAGATGCACACAGACCGGTAGATCTAGTAACGTTTGTCAACAATTAACTATTCTGCTACGCCCCCAAAGGTAAAGCCTACTTGGAACAAAACGTTTATGAACAGAGTAAAAACGTGAAGAAAATATCGATCCATTTCCAGTTCTCAATTCCGATCTAACTTCCTCAAAAGCTCTATTTTTAAAAGCATTTTTCTCAATTCAATGATTCAATATTCACTCTCGTCGCATCCTAGAGTTAACACATTGCACAGAATTAATCAAAATTGTTTATTGCTTGTGCTCGTCATAGATTCTCAAACTTTATAAAATGTTAGCCAATGGACAAAAACCAAACTTTTTCATTTCTTTGAAAATTTCCGAAGGAGAGGTAAGAAACAAATCCATGAAAATGAAGGAAATAAATATATTTTTGTAAGAATAATAAATAGGTAATTGTTTCCTTTAAGGTAACGGCTAATGTGAGACAACTCCAGCAAAGACTGATTGAATGCCCAGCGTATCGTGAGTTTGCATCCCCAGAAAACTTATCACGTGCAATGGTATTTCCAAATTTGCTTCATTTTACATTAGCCGTTCTCAATTTAAATGAACCAGAAGATCTGGGAAAGTAAGTAAATATACGAATAAAACGTTTAAGGTATTTTTAGTTTTGACATTGAAATTTTTAAATTCATGCAATTTAAAGAGCCAACCAAGTTTTCAAGGATTGTTGTATTAAAATTCAAAACGAACTCGAGGAAACCCCATTAAACATCACTGTCGGTGGTCTTGGGTATTTTGGTGACACGGTAAGTGGATATGATGAGTTGAAGTGAACTGTTCATTTTAATGTTATAACCTATATGTATGTAACTACCTCGCAAGTTCGTCTTTTGGTCTGCATTCTTAGGTTTTATTTGCCAAGATTAAAGGCGAACAAGAAATTGATCGTTTGACCAAGTTCTCGGAAATGTTTAAAAGCGAATTTACGGCTGCAGGATTTCCAGGAGATCCAAGGCCATTTTCTCCTCATATGACAATTTGTAATTTGTATTATCTTCGACCAGAAAAGGAGTTTGAAGGGAAACAAAAGGTTCGCACACCCGTTTAATTATTTAGTATGCATGAATTATGAAATAAACTACCATGTATGAACTAGTATGAAATATAGATAATAAATATATTATTAAAAATTAACAGAATATTCGAAGCATGTCTGAAGAACTTTGGTTGGAAGCTGAAAAAAGAGATTTTGGGACAGAGAGAGTTAAAACTATTCAGCTTTCGCGGATGAAGGGAATGGGCAAAAGGGTTGCCGAATACAAGTTCGAGTGATCCAAAGAACCGTCCCATAAAAATGAATTTAGTAATCCTTATCAATTTCAATATTTTATATTTTATTCGACGAAAATTTGTACGTAAACATTCATTTTTGCCGTTCTATTGTTAATTAATTTAACTACACAGAATAAGGCTTTGCGCAAAAAAAAGAATGCAGTCGGATACTGCTAAAAACGTAAAGTATAGAATAAAAAAACCACCGTAAACAAAAAAAAACAAAATAAGCTATACTGCTACTAGTTGTGCAAACAATTTACATCATTCCAAACTCGTATTGCAATATTGATTTCTAACAAAAAAAACTATAAAAAAGTTTTTGTAATAATCATAACAAAAAGAGCAAAAATATTCTTACGAGAATAATTATACATATATCTATAAAAGGTATTTTGGACAATATTCCTTACAATTGCATTTGAGGTGATTACACACCAACAATTAGGTGTCAATATACATACGTATACGTATTTCAATGCGAAACTTTTATTATATTATGAACTAACAAGTTATTAAGACTTCCGTAAATCACGTTAGATATTTTTCCCCGGTTAAATATTTTTTGTTCTTTGTTTACAGAATGTAATAATTATTTTTATAAATTTCTTTAAAAGATGTGGGCTCATAAAACACTACCGAGTTAAAATTGGATTAATAATATAATCATGCGAAGATAGACTACCATATTTATCTACTGATAGCTTTTTCAAGTCTTGTTGATTATTACTATTACTTTTCTTGTCATTGTCATCTCTATAGGTTACTTATATTATTTAAACAAAAAATTGCATTTGTTTGACGAATTGGAAGCTAAACTCGAGGAGGTTTCAGCGATTTTGTTTTATTCGCTTTCGGTTTGACCACCCTTTTCGGATTCATTGATGTCACAACTATTGACTTTGCCAAATCACTGTTAAACAATTCTCGAAACGCGTCAGGAATACCTAAGCCTTTGCTTGGATAGCTATGTTCGGCTGTAGCTGAAGGCATTGATTTATCTGCGGGATACGAATCTATTATTTTACTCAGAAGAACGGTCCAGGCTCTAACCACTCTAGATACGGTTGGTTGGGAAATTAAAAACATGTGACCTAAAACCTTTTCGGGTAGTTTTCGTCTTAGACGAATAATAGTCATAAATAATTCATTGACTCTGCTCATAGATCGCCCTTGATTATTTCGTTTTTTCGGTGGTTCGGAACTACCAGGGACAGGCACAGATTCTCCTGACGCCACGTCTGCATCTGGTAAACTTGGCTAAAAACATTATAAGCATTTAATGCGTTATGTAAATGTGTTTATATAGCATTATGAATAAAAAATTCTTAAAATATTTAAGTTACCAGATTGTTTATGCCATAAGTTGCATCAGTAATGCGTAGTTTATCAATGTATGCTTCCAATGAGCGAAAAAAGGCCTCAAAATTGCGATAAGAGCTAAATCCGGTGTAGTATTCAATATCCTTGTCCGAGCTTTTAAATCTTTCAACAGAAAATTTTCCCGAGGGTTTATCCTTTTTTGGTCGTTTCGTAACTCCTTTGAATTTCTTATCAGTCGATTTTTTGGTCTCCTTGTTATTAGCTTTTCCATTCCCTCTTGACCTTTTATTGTTTGGTTTTCCCTTTCCTAAAACACACCTTATTTGTAATACTCTGAAAATAATTGTGATTTTGTTATCTTAATGAATTGACTTACCTATATCTTTTTGAGGTTTGTCATTAGTAGATGGCCCTGCTGTAGCTTCCACAGTTGTATTTAGATTATTTTTTGATGGTGGTTTTTCGGTTTCTTTTTCATTATTACTAAAGAGGTCATCAGGTGGATCAGATGATAAATTTAATGTGTCATGATTGAACAACGGAATGCTTCCGTCGGTAAATAACGAAGAATTCAATTGATGCGCTAATTCGTCTATATCCAAATAGGTAGGCGGTGGTATAGGCGGCACATCAGGGTCTATACGCAAGTCTACTAATTCAAACCTGAGAGAATCGTCTTCATTCGACGTCACAGTTGGTCGAGTTACAGGGACATCATCTGCACCACTTCCCAAGTTGTGGGAGTGAGATTCATTTGAAAATAACGATTCTTCACTTGAATGATGATGTAAAAAAGCTGGAACTAGATGAAGACTATTAAATTGTAAATGATCATCTGTCACAGTTTGGAGCTCAGTAGCGGTGGCTGAAGTATCTTCACCTACACACCTCAGGGTGACTGCCTGAATGCTTTGAAGTAATTCTTGTTCAACAGAAGTAGAATGATACGACTGGTCGGGCATTTCGTTGAGGAGCAAAGCTACGTGATTCAAAGAATCGCTTTCATCTACACTACTGCTTTGACTCTGGTTATCAAGAGATAAAGAGAGCTCTGTTTGAGAACGAAGATAATCATCTTCATCTTCCTCGTCTCCAGGTCTATCATCCTGATCAGTAGTGTCTGTTTTAAGTGACTTTCTTTTGCCCTTAGCTGGACGTGCAAACGCTGTTCGATTCCATTTTCTACGTTTTCGACGTTTGGTTTCCGCTGTGCCATCTTCTGGTTGTTTCAAATTGGTGACCTCTTCATCCTCATATTTCAATGACTTTTGTTCCGGTTGGGAATCTGATGCGGAATCCATCACTGTTAGAACTAAGTGATCATCCTGAATAGTTGCAGACTCAATAAGTAATTCTGACCACCCTCCATCATTACTACTTTGTTCAAGATTGAGTTTATTTAACTGGTCTAATTGATCAATTTGATCATCTGCATTAACAATTTCCACGAGTGTATCCCTGCTGCTCTTATCAAATGTTATAGCTGCTCCCGTAGTTGCCGATACCCCCGGGCTGGATTCAACATCAAGAACGTTATTACTGGTAGATTGTGGCTGCGGATCCAGCTTAGCAGGTACAGGCTCAGATTTTACTTCCGATTTTACAACGGTAAGTTGGGGACTAGCAGGCAGTATTGTTGGAATTACCAAAGGTGTATTTTTTCTCGGGAATACTGATGGAACAGCATCTAATAACAAAAGAGAATAAATAAATGAATAAATTTCCTCAAATAAATTCAGTTACATTTTGTATTAGGATTTGTATAAGGTTTTTGTTATACTTACTTGAATTTAATCTAGCTCGTTTTTTAGCATCCACGCAGTAATCTTTTTTACGGAAATGCCTGGAACAAACACGTGTATACCTTGGCACAACTTTAAACGCTTCCGGTTTATCCAGGTGAGGAATGATGGCTTGTACCCACTGATCCTTAATTGGTTCTTTTGTTGGAAATTTGTGATATGAAAGTCCTTTGGCATCAACGACTCTCACATTCATCCCACACGACGATATACAACACCGATGAACCATTATATTTTAAACACTTTTCAATCAGTAAAAGTGTTCCGCGCCCAATTAAACTTTTTTTAATATTGCATAATAATATTTAACCAACTTGTCCTCCCATACAATCAATTTTCAAACATTTTGATGGCCATCACATCCATATATGATATATTGATCTACAACCACGCATTAACTTTAACTATTCTTGACAATTAAAACTTGATTATTGTACAGTTTAAAATATTTTATTTTCGTTGATCTTCTAAGGCACATAAAAGCTAGTTAATCCCTGATTTTAATTGTTTCCTTAACTGTGAATGATTTATAGCTAGTTTGTAATTTTAAAATTCCATAAATTTGATGCTAAACAAGTAAAATTAATTAAAAACAGTTAAAATTAAGAATAGTTAAGCTAATTGTTGTTTTTTAACCCTTAAAATAGTTGTGGTGAAGAAGAAAGAAACTAAATTTTCCCCATTATTGCAGCTGACAGTGAAGCAGCCGCAACTGAGCCGACCATTTCTTCCTTTTTCTGCAACTTTCTCATACAAAAAAGGATTTTTTACGCTGGAAAAAAGAGCATTTCAACGTTTTGAAAAGGGACAGAGCCAGGAAAATACATTACCGGTATATACATGCATTCGGCACGTGTATGCATGCGCGTGCATGCCTATTCCTTCTTATGTAAAATAGACAACGCCAAACCAAACACTAAAAACGTATTTTAAAAGATTTTCTTGTCAGCGGCTCACTTGCATTTGTTTTTACAGAGAAATGCTTTTAAAAGTTGACTTTGTTGTCGGCACTCTTTGCAAAAAGTTATTGTCACGTTCCCTCCAAAGTGCAGTGAGTGGAGGAGCGGCAAAGAAAGTCTGGAATCATCTGCTGAATTTGCAAATTTTAATTGTTTATTTAAAAAAAAGAAGGGATGGCGCCTGAAACTAATGGATTTACCTTGGAGAATGAACCCGGAGGTTTGGAACCCATACTCAAGATAATCGCTGATAATTTTGGAGTCACTACCATTACAACTCTCTTGAAAACAATTAACTTTTGTGAGGTAAACAAGCGGTTACTTAAATGATTTCAAATTGCATTTTTAAAAAGATAATTTGTGATTAATTGATGTTTTCAGAAAGTTAACGTGCTTGTGACAATGCAAGGATTGAGGTTTGTTGTGGAGGAAGGAAAGTATGTTCAAGGAGGGTTGTTCCTAAGGTCTATGCTTTTTAAGGTTGGTTTTCATAATTTTAGATTAAAAATGGGACCTGGAACACTGTGAAATAAGAAATATTAATTCTAGACTTACCAGGTAAATCAGGAGGCTGGCGGGTTTGGTTTTAAAATACCTTTTAAGGAACTGCTCGACTGTTTGAAATTACTGGGAGGAGAAGGAAAAGTTACTAACAATACTGTTACCGACTCCTCTGATGGAACCAGTACCAGTATGGTATCTAGAATATCGAGGACAATGGAAATAACTTATTGCGGTCATGGGACACCTTGTAAATTATCGTTAGTGTTATAATTAATTAATTGAAGTATGATTCATATTTTAGTATTGTCATTATTACCATAGAGGAGAAAGTATTGACAATTAATCGGGTAATATTTTGTTTTTTTTAGGTTAGAAGAACCGGGTATGTTTACAGAGCTTGAACTAAAGACTGAAGAACTGGATTCATTGATTGATTTTGATGAAGTTGAAAAAGATTGGGAGATGATTCTTGATGCTAAATTACTTCACGAACATCTCTTTGAATTGGAAGGATATCTCCCGGAACATGTGATTCTTCGTGTTGTGCCAAATAAATGTTTGCAGTTTAGAGCCAACGGATCTGCCGGTTCACTGAAGGTATACATTACATAACCACGGATTTAATTAATTTACGTGTTTATCATATTTCATTCTGGGCCCATTATTAAATTGTAGATATCAATACCAAAAAATTGCACTGGTGTGGAGAGATTTGGGTCGCTAACTGAAATTCAACAAAACTATTATAAATTCAGCGTGTTAAGATATTCCTTTAAACTCATTCAAGTCGCAGAAAAAGTAATTATGCAGAAGGGTGATGTTGGCGTTCTATCTCTGCGTCTTGTGTTCAAAGAATCTATGGGGGCTTTTGGAGAATTTTTTGTAAGAATACCAGCATTTTAGATGAATATTTTTATGTAAAAATGTTTTCGAACATAGATTTTATTTATTTTCGTATGATGATTGTGATAACGCATACTTATAATTTTCTAGATCATGCCAATGGCAGATGTTGATGATGAAGATGAGGAAACCCTGGATAATGACGTTACAATGTAAACTTTTTGAGTCAATCGTCATTGCCTGGTAGTACAAACCCAATTTTTATTTTTATTACTTTCAAAGTACAGTACAGAAGTCTGTATAAACAAATTAGTTGGCGTGATGTAATATTATTTTCATTGAAAGCTGTTGCCAAGAACAAGTTTTTTAACATTTAAAATGATATTTAACGATTTAATAAATTGATTTCTACATGCAAAAATATTGGTGTTGGCAATCGAAGTTTTTCTTTTAAGTTATTCATTAATAAGTATTACAATTTTAGCTATTATTCAATCTTTGGTTTCCTCTTGCTTCGATTCTAAAGAGAATGGAGGAATTCTGCAATCAAAGGTACATCCGTCCTCCCTCTCCATTCTAAATGTGCCCCTAAAACGGAAAATTCAAAAGCCATTTTAATTATTTCCAAAATCTTTAGCATACACTGAAATATAATATGTCTACTTACCACATGTGACCAGATGGCGCTTGTAAAGACACATGAGAAGAATACTGGAAAGCGGGACTTAGCTTAGTCAAAACTGGTTCTTGTCCTACAACTCCCCTTCCACGAACCTATTTTTTCAATTACAAACATATCTAATGATGGATAATTCATCATGAATTGTACCTAAAGGGATAATAAACTTGATAAGTGTTTACCGTTTCTAGGGTTCCAGATAGGCTAAATATTCTCCAATGGCGTTCCCGTAACTGAGTATTGAGTTCACCAACATTTTCGACACGAATGCAGTAGCGCCACTGAAATACGTAGTTAAAAATAACAAATTGTCAGTTATACAAGGAAAGGCAAACCGCTATGTAATACATATTTTTATTCGTTATTATAATTAAATGTTGTAGTATACCCAGTAGACATTATTATTGTGAGACTCCCTACATCCCATATAGAAAGGAATAACTGTGACACGAATATTCTCCGTAGTTTCTCGGTGCACATCTGAAAGTTCCAACCATGGGTGATTTTTGTCTTGCCAAGCCTTTAAAGTGTCCCTGGCAGTAAAGGGTGGATCACTATCGGGCGCGTACTGCAAAAACTTATCAAATAACTCGTGATGTAGAGGATTTTTCTCAGTAGAAGCATACGGAAGTATATCCTCATGAGCAACATAGTCCAAACCTGGAATAGCATACAAGCCTGCAAAAATAAATACGTTGTTGTGTTAACATTGATTGAGGAATTATCACAATGCGAAAAGAGATGTTCTAATTATAAGTATAATGCTAACTTCGACTGTTTTCCTGGTTTCCAAGAAAAGTAACAGCTTCCGTTTGAGCCCTAATAAATGGACAGTCTCTAGAATCGATTAGCACTTGATAATAGTGTTGTGTCTTTGATTTCACTTCACGAGCAATATGACTAAAAGCTGTTGGTTCAACACCTGCTTCCGTTCTGAAAATAAAATGAAAAGTTTATTTTAAAAAATGTAAATTCTATGCATTAATAAAACTTTTAAATAAATACCTTTCTTTTGCTTTGGTTACGGCAGAATCCCTATCGTAAACTTTAGCTAACCAAGGAAATAGAACTACCCCTCGATATCCAAATACACGATGAAGAAATATCTGTCCAACAGCATAGTTCACATCTAGCCTGGGAGATTCCAGTTTACCTACTTCGGCAAGCCTTAAAAATAATATAAAACCTTAATCAAATATATGCCATTAACTGCTATTTGTCTCATGAACTCCAATGCCTACCTAACGTTCGAATAGTGACGTATAAACGGATGATCTCTCCTTTGTCGCGAATACTGTTTCCCTTGATCAATTACGCCAACAAATTGAACACAATTTGCTATTAAAGGGCGTCCTAACAATTTAGCTGCAATTTTTGGGCTGATTAGCGATGCCATTGTTGAAATATTGCAATCCTTCGTCGTTATTTCCTTATAAACACTACATAAATGAAAACATTGAGGTGATAATAAAATTGTTCAACTTTACATTTTTTTGGACAAAATCCGATCACAATTACAAATACTTAAATGTTCATTTGTCCTCACCGATTTTGTGATCTGGTTAGCCTAAGCGAAAAGATCCATGAAGTGCTAAAGTAAGTTAATTTCGTTCACAATTTTAAAACTAATTTATTTTATCAGACCAACTGACAACTTAAATCACAAGTCAGAAACAGCTGTTCCGTAGCACTTGTTATTTTCTTTTTTGACTAAAGGCCACTTCCGGTTTTCAGATTATTGTGCCAGTCAGCAACTACAGAAGCATAAATATTATAATTATTACGATAAGCACCAGATTCGTAAACTTGCTAAAAAATCCTTGTCAATTTACTAATGAGTCTATCTTTTGATGAAAAATAACAACAACACAGTTGGCTTTGAGATACTGGACAGGGAAGTAGCTATTTTGTCCCTTTAACTTGGTATAAAAGTGTTAATTAATGAACAAAAATTAAAAAACAGGTCCTTTCTTCACTTCTATCAAACTATCTATCAGCAAGAATGAAGAATCTACGCCTTTGGGGGACCGTGTTGTGTTGGACTTTGAAGTTTCATTTTGGTATTTTGGTTTTTTCCCTGTTTACCATCAGATGCTATGCCATCATCATCACCCGTGTGTGAATGAACGATGCTTTACTGTCTAAATTCATCTACTCATGCCATATCTGTCCCCCAAAAGCTTTTCATGCAACTAGAACATCGCATCACCTTTATAAAAGAATTGAAAAATTAAACATCATTCACAATTTCCTAAAAAATATGCGTTAAAATCTACGTCTACGTAAGTAATCCATATAAGTTTATTCGTAAAAAGTTTGAAAATTTCATTTTTTGTTCGGAGTTTTGAATGGGAAAATTCTGGTAGAGGAGAGAATTTTTTATGAGGATAGGGAAAATCGGCATAAAAATCTGAGTGTGGCTAACCGGAAGGAATGCACCATCTCGGCATACGTTTTTTCAAAATGAGACAGATCTGCCACGAGTAACATAATTTTGACAGTACATACATAAGGTAAAGTTTAAAAGGAATCCTCTCACTCTTCTCAATCAAAAAGCAAGCAAAGCACATTTTCTGTTCAATTTATAACACGGTTTAATAAACTTCATAAAATGTTATTTCAATTAGTATCAAAAATAAAATGTCATTTCATTATGATCAAAATCTCATCATGGCATTCATTAATTAAGAGTCTTTTTGTCCACTTCATTCCTTCCAAAGTTAGGCTTCATTGGAACCCATGTCATGAACCGTTTATATAATTGTTCATTTAAAAGTACACCACATGAACATTCCGACTTCAAGTCATAGACTGCTTCAGAGTTTCCTGGCCTTTTCACCCTTGCATTGCCTGATTTAAAACCTGTATTGATGATTTGGCCCCTTCCCAGCATTTAAAATTAGTTGGTCCAACAAACATTTTTTTAAAATGTTGGCGTTGGTCGGCATTCAGCGACATTGTTTTGCTCCCCTCTTTCTTGCTTTCCTTTTAGATTGTTAGTCCAGTTATGATAGATCGATATGTCATTATAATGCTGCTTTTTGCCAATTCCCTTATTATCGGCAATATTGTAGTGAACAATATCATGCAATTGTAGAAGCAAATTCATACAACAAATATATTTTTGCAAGCATGCAAATTAAGGTTTTTTGTGCAAATTATCCCACATTAAGAGTTTATAACATGCAGTCGCAAGCCAAACGAAAAAGAGGAGGGGCAAAGTATGACTGACATTGTAAACAAATTGAAAGTACATAACACAGCCCAGAAGCCTGGCGGCTCTTTTTCTGTTTTTCTCTCGTCTTTTGCATGTAAAATCTGTGCAAAGTAAACCAATACACTTTCTACGTGAAGAAATAGAGAGGGTTCAGTAGGCAACATATGAATGAATAGAGTTATGCATGTCTTTATACGGATCTGTACATATAATTTGCTTATTCAGTCTGTCCTGTTGTTCATCACTCCGATCAAGAAAAAAATTTTTTTGGCAAGTTACACCATACCGAAACTCGCAAATTATGCTAAACTAGAAGTGCGTAAATTGTCTTTTTTAATCCGTTGCATTCTATAAACAAAATTTTACAAATCATACAATTAATATTTAATGACGTTTGGTTGGATAGTCACATTTTCCTCATCCACACGACCAAATCTGATCAAAAAGCAGCAAAGTGCTATGGCGCGCTACTCATAATAACTTAGATCGTTAAAATATCGTAATGCCACCAACTGGTACCTTAAAAAGATTTTAACCTTTCTAGATTCCGGTACATTTTCTGTATCGGGTAACACCAGCTAGTATTGCTCAAGCATATTATATTACGAAATACGTGGAACAGTTGTGTGGGAGGGAGGTGAAGAGGAGTTGCAGCGTTTACAAAAGACGTAATGATGATGACGATGAGCGTAAAGTATAGCAAGGTAGAGTGTGTAACTTTCATCATATGTTTCGCAGTTGTAAAAGGAGCAAGTGCACCATCGCATCATCATCAACATAATCTTCGTGATGATGATGAACGATAAAATTATAAATAAATGATATTGACGATGATAAACCCTTGTGATGATGACGGTGGTTCTCCTCCTCTAAACTCTGTCTTTTTCTACACTAAAAAGTGAAGTTTTGTGCTTATCTCTCCTTTTTATTATGAAGAACGGAACATTTTTATTATCATCACTTCACCATCAAACAATCATCTTTACATTAATTAACCTGTGTGAATTTCAGTTAGACAAGTGAGTTTCCCACAATTTTTTATATTCAACTATCTCAATATGCGCCACTAAAAGGAAGATTTACATGTTTAATTATAGTTAACGGTGAGAGGAACAATCTTGTTTTGATTAAGCTTTTCCAAAAAAACAAAAGGATTTGCTTATCATTTGCTTCCTTACGAAGGAGTAAACTGAAAATTATGTAGTTGACTAATTTTTGCTTGAAGAGGTTAGTTTTGTTATGTTGCAGTAATAAATTTATGAAAATGGACCAATTCTATTTAGCCGACAAGTTTGATATATTGATCTGCAAAGATGTTTACATAATTAGGTTTAGGTTGTTAACTGGTTAAGTTTATTAGTTTAATTTTCACGGGTTGGATTCTAGGTTGTTGAAAATGATCAAAAATGAAATATGATGATTCTAATTAAAACTTATGATTTTTATTTCAGTTGCAGCTGTTCCGGTGTGTAAACAAGGTGGATAAAAATGTAAAACCACAAAAAGCCAGCTATTATTGTTAAAGACCTAAAACTGTCTTGATTTAGTCAGTTAGCATCAGTTGATTAAATAAGATATATCTAGAAATCAGATTAAGATATTGTTTTCTTCGCCAATGGAGGCTACAATGTCAAAATTTATACACGTTCAAAAACCGGGTATGTTTTTGTGTTGGCGTTTTTGAAACCTAAACATAACACATGATACACGGTTTCGCAGTAAACTGATAATTCTACTTTTTAATTTCTAATAGATAATTATTGGCAGTCTAGTACAACATCTGCGTTTAAGAGTCCCGATCTGATAGAGTTAAATTCAGATTCTGAAAGGAATCCTAAACGTGGTAAGGTTGCTTTAATAATCGTCATAATTTACTATAATAAATATTTCTATTTTATCTTCTTGTGAAATAAACTTCATGTAATTGCATTTGCATAGTGGAGCCACTTAATTACTCATCCAGCCAGGAAGAAGTGGAAACTGAGGACGATTGCTGTGATGACGCAGATTCTTCGCATATCAAGGATGCGCTAGTTGGTGTGTACGATGTCACAAGCAACGATGAGGAGAGTTGTCATTTACTTCAGACTGAAGATGATTCCGAGAATTCCGGTAGGAATTCCAAATTCTATATAGAAACAGAATAATAATAAACTAACTAATTCTCAGCATGGCATAATGCCTCTTAACTTTTCCTAATAAACCCAAATGTGTTTAGTTCAATTTTACTAACTTTTTAATCTAATAAATGTTTTAGATTCAGAGCATGAGGATAACTCATCAAACTCTTCGGTGTCTCATTCAAGTTCCTCTGCATGTGGAACTATATCTGACGGAGAAGCTGGGGAAGATCAACTAGGCGTCCGATTGCGACAAACCTCTATGGAAAATTATTGGGACATGAGCAATGAGCAAGAGAAATATTATACGGAACAATTTCACTTGTTGCAGCCCGATCATCATGGACTGGTATGACATTTTCATATAAAACCTGTATGAGACCTTGTCGTATTGCTATTATCAGCGCTTATGATGACTCATTTTTCGTTTTGTAGGTAAATGGTGCTGTAGCGAAAGGATTTTTTGAAAAAAGCAAACTTCCTCTAACTGAACTTCGGGAGATTTGGCAGCTTGCAGATGTTACTAGAGATGGCTGCTTGGACCTAAATGAATTTAAAATGGCAATGCACCTTGTTGTATTGCGTCGACATAACTTGCCAATTCCATCCCATTTTTATAATAGACCACCTGACTTTGCTTTGACGGTGGGAAATTCAATTCACGCTTTGTATCAGTCAGCAAAAAAATCAAGTAACAAGAGTTCACCTAAGAGTATTTTGGGGGCCACCGGTGTTACAGCTCATCAACCTTCTTCAATTGCGTTGGTCACACAAGATAAAACGTCAACTTTCCAAACGAAACGACCCAGCAAAGGTGAAAAACGACAAATATGTGCCAGGCTTTTAAACATTATATCTACTCGTAATCAAATTAAAGTTAAAATTCAATCTGTTTTCCTTCTAGAATGGACAACATTTGAAAATGAACCTGTAAACTTTTCGTCCACGTGTGATACGAGTGGCCTAGTAGCTCCTGTGCCTGTGCGCTTAAGCACTCCAGAAGATAAACTTTTAATGAGTACCAACAGTGGCAGTGCGAGTGCGAGCAAGGCACAACAGTTACAGCTGAAAGCAATTCAACGGCCAAAACTATCTGGTCAGCATCCCAAAGTATCTACTGGGACTATAGCACCTCCTCCTGTAATTACTCTGCAATGCTATAAATCGCATTATGGCTAAATTTTGTTCTGCATTTTATTCGATAAACAATAATCTAAACTTTATATTTTTGTAGCCTCCTCGTCGTAAAACGCATGTCAGGAGTTCCTCATTGGATCTCAACAGATTAAGTAAGTAGTTTAGTTTCTAGTATTCGTTATTCGTTTAGTTTCAAATGAAGTCGTCTTATTATTTCATAATTTTCATTAGTTATTGAAGTCTTATTGATTATTTTTATAATTATTATAGACATATCAAATGATGTTTCACATGTAAACCAAACTATAGTTGGTGGTTGTCCTGAAGTGCCGAATAGAAGTTTTCTCTCTCCTTCTCATCATGGAGGAGCATTTTCGGTATACAGAAAACCACAACCAAAGTCTAATGTTCACGAGCCATATAGTATCCCTCCCGCCTTTAATAGACAGACTAGTAACTCATCAAGGATGTTGGCCGAGCAGGAAATTGCTGAGTTGAAAGCGGAAAATAAAATCCTTTCGGTGGTAGCCAATGAGCTACTTCAAGAATTATCAGCTATTCAAACAAGGAGAAGGGTAATTCTAAACCAGTTAAATGAGGCCGGTAGGTTTTCGTAGTTATAATTTTTAAAATCTCGATAAAAATACTTATTTTAACCTATTCCTACATGGTTTTATATTTAAAAACTGAAACTCTTATTCGCTATCGAGAAATTTTAACTAGACACATAGGATATATTCAGTAATATGCATAATATCATGACCGTAGGTGTATAAGTTAAAAAAAAGTAATTCTTCTGACACATCTTCGTGACAAATATATCTTCGGGAAATGGAAACAGGAATAACACCATTTCATACGCATTCCATTTAAATCGCTCTTAACGATTAAATACCTACATTTTTAAATTAGGAAATCTATGTCATCTCTCCTGTCTCACACTACTTCATATCAACACTTATGTGTATCATTAATTGATATCACTAAACCTTTCTTTACGTTTATATCAAAATCAGAGTTTAGGTTTTATAATATTTTAGACGAAACAAGCATAATACGAAGTCAAAAAGGTTTTGAATTTATACGAGCTGATATTGTTTGAGATTTCAAAGTGATCATACAAAACTACGGTAATTACCAGCCCCTCTATGAGCTTTTCTCTGTCAACTTTCCACAATTGTAAGTTTTCCTCTTTTAATTTATCGTGATATTAATACTATTAAAATAAGTTTGTAAATCACTGGTAAACATAATTGAAATTGAACATGATATTCGTTACATAATAATGATAATAATTAAATCCTGAACAGCAGCAACAGAGAAACTTTAAATAACAAGGAAATAATATTATTGGGGAAAGTTGACAACGGAGAAATGGGAAAAGAAAACTGGATAAGAAAAAAGAAAGAGGCAAAAATGTTATAGAATCAGAGCATTCAGCACCTTATCTAAGTTGCAAAATAATGGTGGATTTACCTGATGGCATTGCTAAGAATACTTACTATATTTTAGTCACTTTCGTGAAGAATCTAAAATTATTAAAGAAACTTTCGGTGGTTGCTGTAAAATAGAGAATGAGATTTTTCTTCGAGGTTTGTTAATTAAACGGCAGTTTAGGCAGACTTTATTATTATGTTTATATGTTGAAGTATATAGGTTGAGAGCAGCTACTGAAGAATGAAGCAATTTACACGAATATGTTCCAAGTGAGTTTATATTTTGACAAAGTGCAGTACTACATCAGTTAAGTTTTGTAATAACTTAACTGACTTTTCCCTAACACTATTATCATCGTATTACCGTACTGACTATTTTCGAACAAAAATAATATTTCATGTACGGAATAAGAATGATTCATAGAGAAAAAAATACGGTATCATTTCACCTTAACTCACAGTTTAAAAATTGTAAACGATGAATGGTCATTGGGGAAAGTAAATTTTTTCTTTCTTTCTGGCTCAACAATGACATATGTTAGTCAAATTTTGGTACTGTATATCTGATTTTGTAAGCGAATTAATTTTTATCTGGCGGAAAACTGAGTTAAATATAAATCAGCACGATAACAATTGGTTGTTTGCTCTATGTATTAAACATTTGTGCTGTATGATTGGTAGCTAGGTATGTATGATTATAATAAATATATAATATCATCAAAACGTTCATAAACTCTTTGATTTCAACCGTACGACTAGAAAACATTTGTTATATTATATTATGCATCTAAATGAACATGTGTACATATAACCGCAACTGTATTTTACTTTATGTTTTATTCCTTTTAAGAATTTGATCTATGTTTTTATCACATGTAATATCCTATTTTTGCAAGAATAATTTTACTTAGAAATGTTTTATTTAGGCAACATTTTAAATAGATACCTTTAATCTTCTTATGTGCAATCTCGACTTGAGTTTTATATAAACCGACAACGCTATTAAGTATTAATAATTAATGATCTAGCTGCCACTTACGTCTGCTGTTTAGGGTTTTAACGGGAAGGCACTAGTTTTTGTAACTGCCAATCATTTCTGCGGTATTATTGTAGTGTAATTATGGAGTTATTTTTTAATTTGATATCTAAAGTCTTTATTTTACTTTGATGTACGTATTTCCACACAGGTAAAATTTTGAATGTGACTCACAACAGAATAAGATTGTTTGTCAAAAAACATAGAATGCATGCAAGATAAAAGTTGGTTTTCCTGATTAACTACTTGTGAATTGAACGAACAACATACATTGATTAAATAAAAGAAGCGGAAACATGGAGCTGTAAAAGAATTGAATTTCAAAATATTGTAAATTATTTTTCATTCTCGCGAAAGATTAATTCAACGGTAACTAAACGAAATCTTATACTGTTACTTGCTTCATTCAGACACACATGAATTAGTAGAAGCACAGCATGTAGGAATACTTCATTCCAAAAAATATTTAGCATATTAACTAGTTTATTTATTTTTTAATTTAGGTGTATGATTTTTACTGACAAAATTCATTGAACTAATACATACAAGATTTATGTAACTGTGACCTGTATAGCCGCATCCGTTCCTGTCGTTGGCTCTTTTGGTCCATTCGATCGAGTCTCTCGTTCCTTTCTCTCGCATTCTTCTACATCATGAGGGTTATCAGCCATTTGTAAATCCTTGGTTTCGGGTATAAAACATGCGACGATGCTTGATACCAAACATGTGATTCCAAAAATAATGCTTGGAAGATCAGTGTATACTGTTTTCTGTTTATGAGTTGTAGTAAATAAACTTTAATTATAATATTAATCAAGTATCACTTTTTATTTGTGTGGATTATCAAGATTACCATTCCGTCTACAATGTATGGAGCCGTTATGGAACCAACACGTCCCATAAAAACAGCAGCAGCAAGACCTTAAAAATTCATTTTAATCAATTTGGATTGTTATATAATGCTATTTAATGCAAAAAAACATTCCCAAGCGTCATACCTGTTGTACGGGTCGATGTAGGATACAGTTCAGTTCCAAGTAAGTATATTACTGCAAAACTGGTTGTGATAAACAGTTTCCCACTCATTGAAAGCAACATCCTCCAGAGTTCGTGTTCTAAATATTAGAATGGAATATTTCGATTGATTACTGCTTTTTCAAAAAATTACGTAATGGATAAGGTTATCTTGCTTTACCAACAGAAACGTAAGCCACACCAAGAGTGCAAACAGCAGTGCATAAGAACGTTGCCACTATAGTTGGACGCCTTCCCCATTTTACCAAACACGGGACGACGACTGTGTAGGCAGGAACTTCTGAAAGGCCTCTGTAATTGATTGAATTAATTGAAATGGAAGTTTGTAGAAACGCTATTGAAATAGATAATTTTACAATGCTTATTGAAATTGGCGTTAGGAAAGAAGCTTACCCAAGGAAAACTAGTAAGTAAGGATTGTCAGTAAGTCTAGCGGAATCAAATACAACTCCATAATATACGAGATCCACTGATATGAAAAGAAACCAAATGAGTAGTGTTCGTTTTCGCATTTCTGGGGTGGCAACAAGAGTTTTGTAAACTGAGACGTTCTTTTTCAATGCTTTCCAAATTTTTCTGCACCACTCCATGCAACAATTTTGTTGATTTAGAACTAGCTGAGATTCGGATATAATAAAAATGGGCTGCTGAGATCTTTTTTTCTCCTGAACTTCAGCACAAGACGAAATTATTTCGAGTAGCTTTTCTTTTGTCACGCCTTCCTTTTTGTTTTTTCTTGCAACTTCCATTAAATACTTAATGGACGCTTCAGTATCATTTGCCACTACTGCTAACCATCTTGCAGATTCGGGCAAAATTCTACAAGACATATCAAATATTAAGTAAAAATCTGCTGAACATTTGATAATTCCGGTTATTATGTAATTATTGATATAAAAAGAATAAAATAAATACATGAAGTAAGAGAGCAACACTAGGGATGACAATGAAAATGCAAGTTGCAGGTCACGCCAATTCCGTAAAAAATACGCATATACTGCCATTAGCATATAACCTATGGCAAAGGGCAGCTGCTGGATCATTCCCAATTTTGAACGTGATTTCGTACCGGAATACTCCATTACTTTAAATAATATTACAAGTAATTAAATCATGATATTGGAAGCTCTTATTTTGGTAATTAAAACTTACATAAAACGTAGCAGTTTTGATATGCTCCAGCAACACCAAATGCAACAAAAAAGCGGTAGATTATTAGCTGCCAGTATGTGTTTGCAAAGCCAGCCAAGATTCCTCCAAATAGCACTAAAACAATAGAAATCAAAACAGATTTACGACGTCCAATGAGCCTATCAGATAAAGATCCTAGAGTAAGTGATCCAACGAAAACCCCGCCCATATAGGTTGACTGAATGGTGGCTACAAGATAACGGTTTTCGCATACAGTCTCAAACTATAAAAATGAAAACATTTTTTTAAAATTTAAACTACTTTAACATTTTTAAAAATGTACAAAAATATTTAGCATGACTAACTTCCGTGACAATTGTTGAAGTAAACGTACTGTTGTCAAACAGCCAACCATTGTTACATTGAGAGATGTTAGCTTCGGGATGATCAAAGCCTATAACGTTTACTTCGTAAGGTGGCTTCGGTATAGGATTAAACATAGCATAATCGACATCGTAATATTTACAGCTTTCATAGTCCAGACCATTTCTTTAAAAATTAAGTATTAGTTCGTTTTAAAATTTGTTAGAATATATTGTCATTTGTAAATAGGAATAAAAAGCAGAAACACGTGCTGTTTTAAAGGAGAAGATACATTCCGAATCCTTGCAGCACTCCATCCAAAATGGTCTAAATCGGGGACACGGCACCAATGATTTGGGACCGCTCCAAGGAATACATAGCCAAGATGATGCCATGACAATATCGCACACTGAATTCAAAAGAAAATTAGAGGATTAAAGCTTTTAATAGTTCAAGAAATGGGAACCAAAAATGCTGGCCGTACCTGTAATGACACGATTAATAGAAGAGTATACTGGTATCGTCCGCAAGAACCTACAAGATCAAACACTCGATCGAAGCCTTCCTTGACTTGTGTCATTTTTTCTATTTAGATTAAAGCTTTTCTAAAGTTTTGAACTGTAATTATTGCTACAGTTTTAGAACTACAAAAAAATTACTGGAAACTTTTACAACACTTGGTAAAAATTCAATTATCACAAGCAGAAGCCTTTGACAGCCTAAACTGAGAAATATTTAATACTAATTCCACCCAAACTTGCATAATATTAAGTTAAATGATGCAATTATCAAGAACAAGAAGGGAAAACTTATCAAGTCAGTTTTACAAGAGTTAAAACTAAACTAAAAGTAGTCATTAAAACTTTTATATATTTTTAATTTGGAATATAAATGGGAAAAATAATGGTATTGTATTTGTGTTTATGCATAATTATGGTGTAAATTTAATTGAAATAAACGAACTTTATTAGCGTTTCATACTCGGATTTGATATTATCCTTAAACTAAACCTAACTCACGTTCCAATTTTATTTTTATCACTCATTCCCCAATCTATGAAAGGCAATTAAATAAATTATTATGTGCCTATCAAGTAACATTAATATTGCAAATGTCATCTCATTAATTATTCTCGTTGTCCTTTTAATAACATCATTTCATTTTAGAGATGTATTTATCATCAAACAAGAAAGCATCTATAGCTTTTTCCTTGTATGAAATTTAAAGGAAGATCAAGGAAGGCCTTTCATCATTCCCTAATCTACATAACTATAAATATGAAGTGTCATCGTGATTTTTATTTATTTACACTTTTTTCTCTTATTTATCAAAGGTTTTGCTACTGAAGAGCTAGTTCAGAAATATTAAAAAATCTTACGTAAGCAAATAACATATGAAACAGAAAATTTAAGCATAATTTTAAAGTGGGTTAATTCATTAAACCATTTCGAATGTCATATTATTATAACTTGAACATTTACTTTAAAACCGATTTAATTCATGATTAAACGCAGACAGCGGAACAGCAAATAAACACGAGGAGCATTTTTTATGTTGCAGAGTTTCATGAACGAAACAAAAGATCATGAGGTTGTGCCATAAGTATATAATATAATGCAATGGAAAGTTTTTATATTCTCCCATCAGTTCAGTTTTTGCATCACTATTGAAAAGCTTACTTTCAATCGCTGTTCTCATTGTCCTTCACCTTAACAATGAAAATCCGAACAAATATTCTTGATTGTGATGTATCATGTACCCAAGAGATCGATCTAAAGTAAGGACAAAAAGCTTAATAGGTATACTTATTAATTAAACTTGATTAGCGCCAGTAAAAAAACTCTGATTTTCCTGCTGCAACTTTGTCTGTGCGATGTATTAAAGCCAGCCACTCCAATGACCTTGGCGACTCAAAACGGAGCATTGCATACGTTGTGTCTGCTTTGGCTCTACTCTAACTGAAAACTAATAGCTTAAATTACTTTTTGCAGCATGTAAGTTTCATTAAAAAAATCATTGATCCTTTTTACGAGTAATATAATCGGAATTGGAGGTTTAAGAGGTTATAATTCTATTGAAACACCGACTACTTAACAATTGCTTGTGCTGGCAAAGTCGTTTGCTTATGTCCTTTTTTACTACTTGACTACTCTGACAGGCAATATGGACCAGTAGTTTTTTCTTTGGTTGCAACCGCGATTGACTCAATTCACCAGATTTCTACCTTCATGAAGCTTCATTGAGAAAAACATATTTTTTGGATGTAAATCGTTGAAAATATAATAATGGGTTAGAAAATTGTAGCATCCCTTTGGAAACACTTAAGATCAAAAAGAAAACGATAAAGTTGGTGATTCAAAATCGACAATAACACTCAGACATGCGGAAAGACAGACGACATTCTGACTCTTTTAGAAGTGAATTGATGAAATTACATCTTTTCAGGGGTTACTTGGGACCCAGGTAGATAGTGTAGCGTAGTAAGGGAAAAAATCGGTCTCTTCCTTTCCTTCTTCAATCATTCAGATTCTCAAGTTGTGAATGTTACCACCACCATGGTGGTGAACTTCATAGTAAACTTTATAGTAATAAGTGTAAATACATGATAATTATCAAGATGACTTTTGAAGGGAATATTATCCCCACTGACTGTGGTGGTGACTGGATAGGTGACCCATAACACAACAGGAGTAGTGCGGAAATTTCTTATTTTATTGCAATAATAACAGTTCTCTCCTTCATATACTTTCATATATTTTTGTTATTATTTGCGGGTACAGGGGAGTGAGGAACAATTAGGGATTCGTTTCCTTATTTCTTTTACGTAATAGTTACAAAAAGGTAAAGGTCCCTTGTTCATTCAAGTTCCACTTTGCTATATCTAAGGTTTAACGTAAAAAGCGAACCTTCAGTATCTTTTCAACTTTTTTCTAATATGTACTTCCATGAAGTCAATGAAAACGGAGAATTGAATGAGTAAAAATAATAAGAAGGCACGAAATACGTGGATTCTCTCATGTCCACTACTTTTCAGCAGCTTTGACGTCGTCTACTCTTTTTTCTCTAACTTAATTTCAGGCTATATCTATCATCGTGAAACTCCTCTTTGTTCCTCAATAGAAAACAAATCATATTATCATCGTTTATGCAGAAAGTTCATTCATGTAACTTACAAAAGTTACATGAGTCAAGTGTCGCTTGTCTGTAGTGGTGGTGGTGGTGATCACGATTATACTTCGCCTGTTGCCTCCTGTCGGTTTCACCTCTCTCCTACAACAGGATTACCATCAAGTACACATATAAATACGTGTATAAATATTTCCTTATGGCAATTCCTCTCAATTATTTTTACATCCTCTAATTACATCAGTCACAAGAAAGAAAACCAGTATATTACTAAAATTACCCTCTTTCTACACACATTAAGGACCGATGAGTATAATATTGGCTTCATGATGTCCCGTCCCTCTTCCCCACACACACTTTTGAAAAATGCCGTTTTACTGCCTCTATTTATACAAATGATTCGTACACAATTATACTATTGCTTCCCTTTGTTTCTTTCATTGTTCCGTCCGTCCATAAAAAATCTATTCTACAATCTCACAATGCCTTCTTCCAAGATTGTATTTTCTCATGGTATTATTATGCAATGAGTAATGGTGTTTGCAGTAGAACGGAGGTGGTGTATGGGAATGGGCAGCTTGCCTTATATAAGATGAAGAGAGGTGGAGAAACGACGGCGATCGGAGTATTGTTGTTGCTGATGATGATAAATGTGTGTGTGCTGAACAAATTGCTTGTTCATGACATGTCATACATCGTAATGCGGCCATAAGATAAATACAGTATTATTTCCTTTCAAAATTTTCCATCATTTTGTAAATAATATGAGTGTAATTGAGGATGTAAATAGACATAATGCACTGTTGTAGTAGGTTTTCTTGTAAAAGATGAGTTTTTAACGGCTACTCCAGTGTACTTTAAATTCAGTAATGTTCCGCTACCCCAATTATTTACCTCCAGAATTTCAACACAATTCGTGAACATTATGAAAGGTAGTAAAACCAGTGGGTCGATTCATGTTAACCTGTACAAGAAGAAGCATGTGTAATTTTAACGCATTTGTTCAAACAGGGGTTTTAAAACAGCTTTCTTGTGGCTGTTTTATTTCCTATGCCCACATTAATTAAATTTGAGTCAATTTTATTTTTTAACTTAAACGCCGTACCTTAAATTACGTAATGATGTATGTAACGTATTCAATACTGAAGACATTAATCTAATGCATTTATTTACAACATTATGAAATATTGTATGTAGTAGCGTAACAATTATTAAAAATTCTCTAAATGGAAAACATATATATTACATTGTGTGAGTATTGTTTAGAATCTATGATTTTCTCCTGACAATAAACTCTAACCCTACAGTAGTATTTTAGGTGATATGATTAAGAGAAAGTTGCTTGACTTGAGAGAACCAATCTGGGAAATTGATTCCTTAAATAAGGTGTTATTGTGTTGATATGGTGGTAGGTGGAGTATGAAAAGTTCGATAAAGTTGTTTTCCCCAGGCTGATCATTTATTCGGAAACAAAAACACTTTAAGTGCTCCAAGCATGGATATATATACGTACACTAAAAGGATTTTTACAATTGAGTTCCCAAATTCCATTACGCCGGCAATAAAAAGAAGAAAAGAACAATCTACAGATTTCTGTATATTTGAAGTACTTACGGAAGGAAGATCAGAAAGACAAAAAAGATTACAAAATATTTACTTATGTTTACTAAGGATATTTATAGCATTAAAGATATATATGTAGATAGAGTACATATATACGATATGATTGTATATATAAAAGCCGGTAAAAGTGCGATGAGGGCAATGCGGTTTGAATCTGATGAAATATTGAGTGGACGATCAAGTGAAAGAAAGCTAGATGTTATTCGTCGAACTTTTGTTGAATTTTTCAGGAGGCGCGTTCTCTCCCCCATCCTTTATCAAAGAATAAGAAAGAGAAGATAAAAAAGAAAACGAAGGAAATCAAAGAGTGACGAGGTGAAATTGACAAAGAAAATAGGGAAAAGTCCTTCATTATAAATGAGTATTTGTACAGAAACTTACTTGATCCTCTTCTCACTCTCGCATTCAGCTTCCTCACTTCACTTTCCCTTTCTTCCTTTCCAACCAACACTGATACACTTGACGCACTTAATATGCATCAGAATAAACGCTACGGATATTACGATCTAATCTTATTGTTTGGACAGAGTGGCTTTCATCTATTATACAAATCTTTGGTTGTAAAAAGCAGGTAAAGAACAGGGCATAAAATCGTAGAGGAATATGTATGTACAAATATAAACTTCTTTATAGAATAATATAAATGGGCACTAGACAGAGATAGTCAAACTGACATTCACTAAAAGAAGTGGGAAAGCATCAATGTAAAAAATCATGTAAGAAGGAAAGAAAGACCTTCGAGATACATAAAAATTATTCTTTGAGTAAGCCAACCTCCTCCTATTTCTTCACGGCCTCCTCTCCTGTTTCCTTTTATCAATCTCTTTTACTCGTCGACAATTCCACTGCACTTTCTTCCAAATGCGCCACTTAGATTTGATTCGTTACTTTTGTTTTCTTGGCACGTCTCTCGTTTTTATGCCTTTACTCCATTTTGTAGAAGTGGAGTTACTTTAATATAAAATTTCTTCTCGTTTCACGAGTCTATTGTATGGTAAAAACCATAAGGAAATGGATAGAAATAAATAAATGTAGAAAAGTAAAAAGTACCTTTACTACTTGTGATAGCACAAATACGTGTGGTAATAGACATTTTCACTTGTCTTTCTACCATCGCCACCACCACTCTTGCTCCATTTTATCCCTCTAAAAGTTAACTTGCAAGTTTCTTTTGTTTTGTGTAGTAGAAGAGCATACCACCTTTCTTTCTCTCACTGGAATTAGGTTGATAAATTTTTTACAAAGCTACATGAAATTGGCCCTTTTTCATCAATTTATCGTCTGATTCTCCTGAATTTGATATTGCCTTGGGATGAATGGATCAACCTGAACAGATAAGTTGCGATAAAACAATTCTGTTGTATTATATTACTTTCCTTTTTTCTCCTCAATTTCTCTAGCACAGATTTCATAAACAATGATACGGAAGAAAGCAACTTCACTTCATGAATATGCTCTTCTTTCTTTCTCTTTTCCTGGAACAAACATTATAATCAGAGAAAAGGCAAAGAAAACAAATTTGAAATGGGCTATAAAACAGACGTAATATAAGTATAGACACTAAACAGGAACAGTGGAGAAACTCTTTCGTCTACAAACATGTCGGATTGGTGGTCGAAGTGGTGGTGGTGGTAGTTGGAAAGGTAGCCAGGCTCTTTTAAGATACTTTTTCAATGCATTTTCTTACACTATCTAATTGTGCATAGAGGAATGACGCCATTGACGTTAAGTAAATACGTTGAACAATTTACAAATTCTGTAAATACCTGTAGTTCCCTGGAAAAAGAAGTTATTTGTTGAGTCTTTTCTAACAATAAAAAGCCTAATGGAATTTAGAGTAACCATACTGCAGAAGTTCGGGGTTTAAGAATGCCAACAAAGTTAAGGAAAAGTAAAACACTCCAAGATTCTCGTTTTGTTGCTACTCTATTTAAAGAATTCTTTATAGAAATGGTACCAGCCAGGTGAAGTACTACCACCAAAAAATCTTTAAAATATAAGAATTGAGTTGCTAAACAATTCCCTTCATGGCATTAGAGTAGTTTGTAGCTTACGACATTGATCCATGAGATACATCGAAGAAAAGTACTTTCATAAGTCAACTTATCCTGACGAGACAGGAAACTATTCTATTTCCTTTCGCACACATACACCGATTCATTCACACAATCTGCTCACCTCACACGTCCCTTTCTTCCCTCTCATCTTAAAAATCTCACCTTTCACAATGAAACGACCAGATGAATCAAGTTCTTTCACTTTTCCTGTCCAGTTGTGAAACTATAAAAATAAAGTGAGCTTTACAACTTGTACTTTTTCAACTCGCTCGTTTCTGTTTTTTTGGAAGTCCATTGATTAAAGCCTCACAAGGTAGGATAGAATCCTTTCTGAAAAATATGTTAGTCAATGAATTAATACAAACGTAAAACGTATAAATATGTATTCCACCTACTTATTCATCAATGTAATTTTCCAGCACACAAAAAAGTTTAACCGAAGCTAATAAAATTATAAGCCAATTTGTCTAATCAAATTAAAAAGTAATTGTTCGGAAGAGGAAATCAAATCAAGGAAAAGTACAACAAAACATTGTTTCAATTACTGCGCATTTACTGCTCAACCATCTCATTCTCTAAATTGCATTTATGTCCAACGAGAGTAAAAGGATGAGAGGAGAGAGGTCCATATCACACAGTCCCTTTCCAATTCTGATTGTCATTGTCAAAATGATAAAGTTGTTACAAGTTGGGGCACATCCGAGAGAAATGAGAAGTTAATAACATTAAAAGTATATTTACTTTAAGGAAATCTATCTAAATAGAGAATCAAATACAGAAGGGAAAGCACAGGCTTTTGTACTGCCATCCAATGAATATTATATTATTGGATGCATCAGTAATGATGGGAACAATAACAACAATACAATAAAAATCAACTTATATCGTTGGGTCCCCAGAAATTATTTACTTTGATGACTTTATTATCATCAAGTGTATTAAGGCAAAAAGCTTGTGACAAAATAGATAAGTGAAAGGGAAGAGAGGGAAAGAGTGTGTGATGGAGTGAGTAAGGAGAAAAAGTTTATTAAAATTGGTAAGATTGGGTTGGGATACTCTCTTTCTCTCTCACACACACTGGTCTCGGAGGCTTTCAACTGGTATTCCACCAGCAGCAGAATGGGGGATAAAGTCAGTATGTTGCTGGCAAAAGAGAAAGAGAGAAAAGAGCAGAGATGAAAATCAAATGACAGGGCCCATTGGGAGTTCATTTCTCACAGTTCTAACATTACACAGAAACTGTCTGGATGCAGAGGGATTGAGGGTCCTTCATGCTTCTATAATTATGACTTGTTCTACTGCTAACCAGCTCCTCAATGGAAATCCAGTGACTAAGTAAAAACAACAAAAAAAACGGCGACTCTACTACTTTAAGCTTTTATTGAATGCAGGGTTTGTTTGTGTTGCACGATAGTTTCTTTCTGTTTTATTCCCACTTGGACCCTGTTCATTCACTCGCAGTCACTGTTTATTGTGCTGCTCCATTAGCTTACATCACCCCCACTATTTTAAAAGGGAAAGTTAAATGGCTTATCCAAAGAGATCGTTTTTATTTTCATGCTCGTCCCAATTAGGAACACATTATCAATGATATGATCTATATAGTAAAAAGTTTACCATTTGCAAGACAATTGGATGAATGTGGAACGAATATTTTTAATTAAATATGAAGATTTACAACACGTATTTATGTCCCTTTGAAGGATACTTTCTAAAATAAGAGGAGTTGCAATGCAACAAAAATTCAAGTTTCAAAAAAGCTTTTGAGGAGAAAGGCAAGTAAATGGGTGCAGTGGGACTTGGTATTATGCCTGACCGTTGACCATGTTTCTTTTTCCTTTTTGCTCACTCGTTCGTATTGAGTACCAGAAGAGTACGTTTTAATTCTAAATCCATTCTGTCGATTAACCAGTTCTGTTTCTTGTTAAAAGGGAAACGCAAAACTGTTGATGATTATCCTGATCGTTTTATCATCACAAACGATTTTATAATCCATTTAGTATTTTGACAGCTCTTTTTTCTGACGGCTCTCCCTATTCTCTGTAATCACCTAACAATATTGCGTTGTTATTAGTTTTGATGTTATTTGCCACTTATAAGAGCTTTAAAGCAAAGCGGTTTTCAATAGAGTTGTGGAATATTCAGTTGGGGGACCAGCATCAAATTAGGCGTGAGTGGGATGAGTAAATATTTTGGCTCGTCGCTTTTTTTAAATTTCAAGTGCGATAACATTATCCTCCCTCCTTTCAGGTAGACAGCAGTCCTCATCAATATCATTAATAGGTATAATTTGAAACAAAATATTTCCTACGTACATGATTGAAAAATACAGAATTGATCAAACTTTGTTATGTTGGACATAATTCTTGTAATGAATACTACTTCAACATAACGATTCTCTAGTCTCTTTGCTTATCGTTTAATTTAAATTACTCTAGGAAATGGGAAAAATAAAAGTAAATTAGGTGAAACAATAACGTAAATCTAGCACACAACAATGTCAAAGAGAAGAAAACCACTTTCGATAAAGATTTCGTGAGTTAAAGAAATAAATTTCTAGCCACTTCCGTCCACGACCATTTTGAAAATCTCTCCTTCCCCGGTTCTTCACGATTTTTAGAACAACTTGCACAATGTGTGTATATAACAGAAATAAATACGTGCATGAGCCGTTTTCATAATATTCTTATCTGCCTGGCTGTTGACACTAAGTCCCATGATAGTATCATTGCATGTCTAACGAATTTCCTATTTACTAAACTTGCTAAATGTCTCCAACTAAAACTTCTCAGAAACATTACCCTGTTGTTATATACAAGCAAAGCATATCCATAAACTATAATAATATAATCGGTCTATGAACGATTAAAGTCTATTTTCATTGTAGTTTTCCGTTCTGATAAAATGACGGTTGCAGTGGAGAAGCAAACACAACATTACCTAGTTGGGTTATATGACGATGAAATTATGACAACAATAATGATTGCTTGATCGGTGACGATACATGGCTTTTATATATATTCCTCTCACTTACAACCCAAATGTCATCAAATAATATAAAATTGTATAAATATATAATGCATATGCGTGCAGTCTTTCCTCATTCACAGTAAAATCTACTACTTAACTTGAAATAACTCTAATATTCCCAGTTCGACTCGATTCAACAAAGTGTATTATAAATAAGTACAGGATCGTGTAAAATTCCCAATAGTTTCCAATTTTTTTGGCATTGCCCATATGCGCGATGAGGGAAACAAAGTTATCATGCGACAAAAAGCCAAAAAAAAACAATCCCTTTATTCCTCCTCCCCTTTTCTTCTTCCACTCTACATTTTTAAAATTATGGTTGCCATTATTACGCTGCTGGTCTATGTGTGTTCAATACTAAAAGAAGGTTAAAGAGGTCGTGTGAAACAGATTTCCTCATCTCACACGCATTTTGTACTTTATTACTGTCATAACCTCTTGGTTTCGCCGCTACTAGACTTATTCTAATAGCATAATATTATTGCTTTTCGGTTTTCACTTTATATTGAATTCAATTATTTTTAAACACTGCCGAAAAAACAAATTTATTCAACTATTTATTTTTCAGTTCTGCATGATCCATTGCTAGTTATAACATAAACACAATAGATTCCTATCAAATTGCTTACAATAAAATGTTCTACATTTCTTTCCATAATCACAGAAACGAGTAAAATTTTAAAAACTTTCATCATATTAAAAGTAAGGTGATAGTTGTTTAATATCCAGATCCTGTTATAATGCATTTACTCATTGAGAAAATTTAGGCTAAATTGTAACTTTTGTAGAGTTTTTACCTCCAATTCGTTTCTTAATTTTTGTTTACACCATGAGCTTTATTATCCGTGTAAAATAAGGGTTACAAGAGTGATCCGACATCATCATTTATTATTTTATAAAACTTAATGACTCCCAAACACTTGTGAATTTTACCGTGAAGGAAATCCCTCTTTAGAGTGAAAGAGTAGAAAGTGAGTTAAAGGATAACGTAGTCAGTCTGAAGTCAGAGATTTTCATTTTACTGTTTTGTCGGCTTTCCTTATATCTATTTCTTGAGAAAATGCTTTAAAGCGTGCTGGTGTAAAGAACCGTATTCTGTTTCTACTGCTGCCAGAGAGAAGGGCTTTGTATATACAAAGCAATTTAGCATAGTGCTAATTGTTTGATATTTTATTGCCCAACATTATGGAACCGCATGTACATAAAGAAAGAAATAAAGTTAAGGAATTAATGTAAATTATAGATACAAAGATAGCATTAAAGCATAATCATAATTTTATGGCACTAAACTTAATGTTATATGCATACTGCATACTAAAACGAAGGTGAAGCGATTTTCCCTAATGTTTCTACACAACGTCCTATATATAGTGTATAATATTCATGTAAAAGGTGTTTAACTTGTTCTTATTGTTTAATAATAATTTATTACTGAGGCAATGTAAACTAGGCAATTTTAACTACAAAGATTTGCGTTACTCAAGCCCGTGCATGAACAAATGGGCATTTAAATTGCTAAAACTGTAAAATGATTGACACAATTAATGGGGAAGGAAATTCTGCTTGCTTTCTATTATTAAAGAAGTATCTAGGCAATTACTTACGAAAACACTTGTCGTTCTAATTTTAATACAAGTTACAAGGTTTGGGCTTGATCATATTAGTACAAAATATATTCGTGTAGTTTGTACAGATTAAAAGAAGAAGAGGAAGCCAACAGGCAGATGATAAATGAGGTGGGATCAGATCCCGAGTTACTAAACTTGACAGCCAGGTAGCCAAAAACTAAAGAAGGCAAACTCAAAACTCATTCATTAAACATTCATAAAGTGCTTTCTGGTAGATGAAATGTACAACAACAATCCTTCATGACTTTTAAAGAAGCAGGCAGTTTGCAAAGTAAATGTTTCATTTAGCTGAAATAAGTCAGAAAACTTGAAAGATACGTCGTGTTTATTGGTTGGCTCTCCGTAGTTGTAGCATTATAATATTAGAAACCCTGAGAAATTTATTTTGTTATTAACTAACAGGAGTAGGATTTGTGAGTTCTCTCTCTCTCTATTCTTCTTTCCTCGTCAATTTTATATGCCGAAAGAAAAACAGACCAAAAGTCCTGATCCCCTTCATTGAATTGTGAGCAGAGCAGAAGCAGAGTGTGAAACCCAAGCAGAAATGTTTGTTTTGCACGGGGAAAGCTGAACGAATGTAGAACAGATGAGAACAAGGCAATTTAATATAATAAAGTTGAAGAGCTTTGAGAAAATGAATTTTCATTGGAACGATACTAAAAGATATGTTTTCATGAGAAATGAACAGACACAAACCAAATGGGTCTTATTAATAATAATATGGATTTCCAGTTTCAAAAGTTTCAAGTCCACAAAGCCTGCAACGGTAAAGCTAGCTGATAACTATCTCTGGTTTGTAGGATGTCCCTAAAGTAAAGTCAAACTCATATTTTGATATTGAATCTAATTAGCAAAAGTTGCTGTAATATTTCACAACACAGTATAATCTAGTTTTTGCATGTTCCTAGAGAAATCCATAAAACGAAACTTACACTAATCAATTTCGCTTTAGTACATATTACCAGTTATATTCACATAATGTATAATCATTGTAAATAAAGAAAAATCTCGCTTGTGTTTCAGATCATTTTAACCATTACTTACTCTATATTAAATAAAAATTCACTTAAATGGCAATGAGGGAAACATTATGGAAAGGCTCACAAGCACAAAAGGGAAAATAAAAAAGAAAGGGGAAAGGACCTGTTTAAATAAGTGAGACTTTTACTCTTTTTTGCTATTTAGCATAACATCTTTCTTCAGTCCAATTTTATTACAAAAGCCTTTTTTTGATTATCTCTAAGCTGTAACATAGATAATTGACTTTGAAATAAATTTAATACAAATACATATAAACAAGCCGTAATTAATTTCACCCAACTTTATAAAAATGGGGCAACCTGAAAATTTTTTGTTTTAATCTTTCAGTTTTTCTGAGTAAAAAGAGATTGATTTTATTAAATGTGTAATGATACAGTACAAAAAGTATGCAAGAATATTGCCTAGCTGGTAATAATAACTTGAATTAACTACCAACCTTAGCATTCAATGTGTAGTTAATTATTCTTTTTTATTAAGCATAACGATGCATGTTACAGATGTGCTTGAAAAGGGAAGGTTCAAAAGCATACAATTGATTCCATGAATATTTAATGGATCCGTTAATGTCTGTTTTGGGGTGCTGCCTTCTAAATTTCATTACCGTTCCCTTCGATATTCAATCTATCTTGATCAAGTCATCGATTTCTCGCTGAATTCACTAAGCCATCATTAAAAGCCTTTCTCAAACAACTTAACTCAAGCACTGTAAAAAACTGAACGAGTAGCTTCCAAAATTTTAGGATTACAAGTTAAGATGAGCTTTTTCCTAAGAGAGGATTCATTTTCTCCAGTTTAAAGATCCCCTGAAAGTAAACGTCTGTAAAAACTGCCAGTGATGCTGGCATGTGAGTGGCTGTCTGCTCGTGAAAGTACTTTCTTTGTGTATCCGTTAATTGCATCAAGTTTCCGATCTAAACGTCTTTAAGCATTGTTTGTATTCTAACCTAAAATGCAACTTTTTAGAACACCCGATACTTTCAGACGTTTAGTGTCAATTTAGAAGCTGCTTTCTTCTGATGTCTTGCTGGATTCCTTCCAGAAAGAAACCTTATCAGTGTAATCAAATTGAGCATTTACTCTCCATTTAGTTTCCTTTTTACTACAACGCAAGTTGTTGGCCTTTACAGAGAAAACAAATCCATAAACAATGAGTCGTGTAGTTGTTCCAGTGCGAATGGAATGAGTCCGATTTTAGATCTTTTACAGGGCCACAAAATGGGGTTTTCTAATAAATAACAGAATTCAATTTGGAAAGTCTTAGCTTACTGTACAAATCATACCTATAAGTTTATGTTATAGTTGCACAAACACAAACAAAATGCCCTTGTGCAAACCTTTTCAGCTACTACATAATATTTTCATAGAAATCTAAGGCATACTTTATACAATCAATCTTTATGAATAATGAGACGATCCAATACCGCAGAACCATTAAAATAACAGGGACCACTCTTTGTTATTCTCTGGAAGTAATTTTCCTTGCAATCCACTTATATGGTGAAACATTCCTTTTCCAGCTACGCAGCCTAAAAATAAAAGACAAACCCATGCAATAATTTTTATTTTCCCATTGTTATCCTAGTATACGACTCCTAAAAAGAAAAAATAAATATATCAACTAAAAAGAAATCAAAATTCAGTCGGAATTCTGCAATAAAGTCCAATTTGTATACTTTCATTGTGATATATATATTGCTATCGTCCATTCTGAGATAATGGATCCCAGGGAATGAAAATTATCAAAAGTTTTTAGGATTCAATGTATTTTTTGTGTGGTAACAAAAATGAAATATCATAAAGCTGCTGTTTTGCTAGAGTAAATGCCATCACAACAACCGCCTTTGTTGCTTCATTACAAAATGTAATTCTGGTACATATATGGGAGTGCAGATAAATTTCCAATTTCTTTGTGCTGAACAGTAAGAGGTGAAATAAAGAAAACTGCATCCATAAATTTCCTTTCAACGTGTGTGGGGTGATTGTAGGTATTTTACAATTGTTGTACTGAATGAATTTCGCTACTGACCATGCAACTACATAAAGTCACTGGGGAAAATATGAAACCACAATTTTATAATATGATTTTTTCTCTGTAACGATTTTAGTCTTGTACTCTGATAGTTGTCTTTGTTATTGCTAGTATTTAATTTTTTATAGTTGGTGTTACAAAAATAGGAAGTAAGCAGAAATAAACAAATAAAATATAAGAATTATTCAGCAAAATAATTTACTTTGATGAGTTTAAATTTGTAAAACAAACGATATACGTTGATAATTTACCTCATCATCAACCATTACCATATACCTGACCTACTCAGATTGAGCACGTACAGAGTGACTCTTAAATACAAGCAGTTAACAATACTGTGTACTTTATACTTTGAATTGTACGTTGGAGATGATTGCAGCTTATCACGGCAGTAACCCATCCCGGCAGCGCAGTGCTTGGACCCAGTCACTCATAAAAATAAGCAACGTCGTTGTTCTCAACATTGTTTGTTGGTGAGGGGAAAGTAGCGTGTCTAGCAATTTCCTCGTATCCCTTCTCTTACTACTCAATCGAAATCGTCATCATCTTCTTGTCATGCCATTCAGCATCGCCATCAATTTTCCATAATAATTTTCATAATAGAACAAATAAACCTTTTTCTGTCCTCCGTGTAAAAGTTGTCCGGTGAAGTACAAAGAAGTAATAATGTGTTGTTCACACACTAACTCATATCATATCATTAATTCAAAAACAAAACTGAAAACCTTTTGTTTTCTTCCACTATAATTGACTATGTGTTCCTTCTTTTTACATAGTATTATAGCCTTGGGTAATGTCGTGTAAACCATGTCCATTACCATTATTATCACCATAATAATTTCCCAACAACAACACTAATCTGCATGTAAAAGAAAACAGAATACAACATTTATTTTTCTCAAGAGGACACGCCTTACTTGCCTGTTGGTTTCATTTGCAAAGCTAAATATACTTTCAAGTTATTACTATTACCTTTTCGAGACAACTCTTTTCCAATCCTAATATCGTATCATATTCATGTTGCATTTCAAAGGATAATGATGCCCATGTTTATTGCTAGATTTCCTCAGGTTTTCAGCTTCCGGTGGCCATTGCTGAAATGGCTTTCCTCCGTCTCCCCCACCATACATGTACACAATGTAGATTTTACGTGTACTTATGGCTCCCCATTTTCTGACAAACTTACATCATCGTTTCTAAACACTTAGCTCCTTTCTATTTCTGATGCTCATTATTATTAACCTGCGTTATTGTCAAATGAGTATTGTAAAAACTTTTAGCATTTATAGTAGTTCATTTAATGTTTTCGTTATTATAATATTCTGTGTAAGAACGAAGAAAACATTGTCTCGCAAATAATCTTGAATACATAAATGAACTGTTTTATTCACTTGTTTTTTATGACATAAAAATTTATTTTTTTGCATGATATGATGAGAATTTGCTCTATTTAATGCGTCGTGCTATAAATATTTGAAATATGCAACCTGCTTGAGCTCATACTTAAAACAATAAGCCAATTTTACCGAATGAATAATTAGTTAGCATACAAATATTTTAAAGTACTCTCTATTTTTGAGTAAAATCAATTTGAATGCTTGTGATTTTAGGCTGCAATTAAAATCTATTACATAATCATTAAAACCATTTCATATACATTTGTGCTCATTAACAATTTTAATATTTTGTCAGCTAAGATACTATATAAATTATATTAGTTACTTTTCTGTAAATGTATACTACTTCACAACTGAGGGCTTCCCATATTACACTTGTTTATCTGTAAAAATTATATTGTTGTCATTGTGGTTAATGGTTGTTCAGTAGTAAGTGACACATTAAGTTAATCTTTTTACAGTTGATGGTTCTGTGAGAGAACAAAATAGATATAACGATTCCTATGACCAACATTATGAGCAAGCTTTTGCTAACTACTCTCTCAACAGTGAAAGGGAAAGCTTCCAGAGTTTCCCCTTTTACCTTCTGTTTTGGAAAAACAGTGTGGCTGCTTTGTTGTTAATTTACTTTTCTCAAGCAGATGGCAAAAGTCACTTGGGTAGTTTAATGCGACGTTTATGCTTGGTTATTAGCTTCGTTACAGACAAGAAGTAATCTTGTGGGGGATTAGTACTGCTCTAATGTTTCTACTAATGAAATGATTATACGGTTAATCAAGTATCGGTTAAGGCTCTACAAAACTTACATTATAGTCTAGTTACAACAACGCTTACCAAAATCGTTTCAGGTTATTGCAGTAGATTAAATAAAAATAAACTCCCAAACGTTTAACAATGGTCTCTAAACGATAATCTAAGGTAATGGTCTAAAGTTAATGAAACAACATTAAAACGATACTTAATACAATAGCACTTTCAGTTTTGCTCCAGTTAAGCAATTTGCTT
>JAANSO010000208.1:0-58790 GCA_036507315.1 Lepidocyrtus fimetarius
TGTTTATGAAAATCTGCTTTGCTTTTCAACGAGACAAAAATTACAAAATACGCACTCGACCCAGCTTATAATCTTGCTTTACATGAGAATTTCAATGACTCTTACGGTCGTACCGTACAATCGGGTTTATTCAAAAATTGCATTGTACTTTTTGCCTGTAGGCAGAACCTAGCTTAAAAACTATTATATCGTGGTAAAAGCTAGAATAAATATTAGGAGAATACTGGCGAGAAATAAATAATAAAACTTAAATTAAATCATTCTTTGTATAAAATATATAATCATATATTAATAATTAATTATTCAACATGCATCGCATGCTTCAAACACTATTTAATTCATCATTTTTATAAACTCTGGGCGAGTTAGTGTGACTAGATTTTTAACAATTACATATCAAATAACAAAAGACCAAACGGCGATGGTTTTAACAAAATTAAATCTAAAGCACAGAAAACTACATCTTTTTTGCTACTTCAAAATATTTCGCGATTTGCAAGCACAAAAAATAATTGATCTGATGTACACAATAAAAAGCTAAAAACAAAACGCTTAAACCAGCTAAAACAAAAAAGTTACATTAATTACAGGATTATATTGTACCTTAGGAAGCATGACGCGATAGAGACTTGTTCGTCAAATTTAATCAACCTAAAATACACAACAGAATTTAATATAACTACACAAAAAGAGACCATACCAAGTTTCCATCTTGCCACTCTTAAAGCCGTAAAGTTAAATCACAAAAATCCAAAATCCCTGGTCACTCTATTGTTTTAAAATTCTAAATTCATTTCATTTGTTTCAAACAGCACATGCTTTTCGCTACTCTCCACGAAACTATCACTAAAGCAGCTATGTGGCGTAATTAAATAAACTCTGCAATAAATTAACTTAAAAATATAAACGCTAATAATACTTCCTTCTACAAGATGGCTACGGCTTTTAAAACTTGGCTTTTTCAAACTACTTGGATCTACACAGTACAAAACCGACAAAAATAATAAAAATTTCGAGCAAATTCTGCAAACAATATTATTACATAGCTTGATTTTAATTTAAATACCTGTTTCGTTCCTATAAAGCACTTATTACTGTTATGCAATTTAGTTTCGTGTTAAAAAATACTTCTCCCTTGGACATTTCTGTTGTTATTAATAGCGTCGTTTGTTTTTACTTTCTAGCACCCCAAAATATTTATGTTGGAACATAAAAATAAACTTTTGCAAAACGAAAGATTAAAACTGTATAATGAGCACCCAATAAAAAATAATTGAGATTGAAAAAATATAAAAATAAACTCGTTAAATAACAATATATATAGTTTCTTGTAATAATTTTAGTGTTGCCTGCAACGCTTCAGCACAGCCGAATTCATTTTAGATCATTATATACTCCAATCATGGATTCATCTTGCAGCGGTAAACTCTTGACATTAATAAGTGCGGAAAACATCTGACGCGCTAGATCCGTTGTAGGATAAGGCAATAGGTCTGCGAGGAGTAGGTTAAAGGTGTAAATTAAAAAAGGAACATAATAAAAACAACAAAAAATATTCATTTTAAGTTTAAAAAATCAGTTCTCAAGTATGGTAAGTTCATTGCTTGAGAATAGAATCAAATCAAATTCTTCATCAGAACGGAGACAAATTAAAGAAATAAACACAATGAATATGGACTAACTTATTGAAAAAAGGTTAAAAGTTAGGGTGACCCTAATTAAGCCAATCACCTTTCTTACAATTATTGAATTGAATATTTTGAAAATGATTGTTACACAGGAGGTAAATATTATGGGAAAAGTTTATGTTTATTTATTAAAAAGAAGAAAACATTGACAACATACCTATGCTTTTCCTGACTGAGCAGAGTACTGGGGTCCTTATGCAACACCTCGCACTGCCGGAAACGCTCATCTAGGGATTGAAACATTGTGGTCTCCACACTTAAAAATAAAATGAATAATTAATTTTGCATAAAAACAGTTAATAATTGGCGGAGATGTGCTTGATAGTTTAACTTACGCTTTTTTCACTAAATCCAAAAGTAATGTCGCGCTTGGAACGACAAAAAGGCCAATCCAAAATACTGGAGAAGAAAATACCATCCCTGCAATACCGCAAATTTCTGCACCAAGAGGAAGAAGTCCATATACGTAGCTGTATATTAGCAAGAAGAAGACCCACAGCAATATCGAACCCCAAATTGCTAGGTGCGTGAATATTGTCCACGATTTTGTCTCAAGACCGCTTTTCAAACTGACTACAACCACTACATACTGCAAAACAAAAGTATTCAAAATTAAGGCCGGAGCAAATAACAAATATTGCACAGATACTCATCACTCATTATACTCTTGATTGTACTTACTGTATAAATAAAGTTTCCTAAAACAAGATAACCCCCTTCCTTTCCGTTTCTCCACACAACGCCATTCCCGAATATCCACATGGATAACCAAAACAAAATCATTGAGTGGAGGATGGAATTTCCCACCCATAAGAAAAATAATTTCAAACTAAATGCATTTTGATGTGGCTGATATAGAACGGGGTAGCGTAGACGTATATCTTGGCTGCAATGTCTTTCAAATATACCCATACAAATAGGTTGTGCACAAGTGAAGAACTGTAATAAAGATATGGATAAGGGAAATTGTAACCTGTGATGGGTACTATTTTCTGTAGTAGATTTAGATTTACCATGTTGTAAAATCCGATGGTCCATCGTTCAAAAATGATTTGGCCGGACCACGCAGAATATATTGCAAACCACAGCTCGATAATATAAAGACAAATATTTTTATAGTAACTGTAGAAAATCAGCTTGCACATTCGGTCATAATTCCATGCTCCATGTACAAACAAAAGTTTTGTGAGATAATGAAACTGAGCAATTGAATAATCAGAAGCACAGGATGCTTGAAGGCCTTCAACGCCCGAGATACCAACGCCGACATGAGCTTTCTGGATCATTGCTACATCGTTAGCACCATCCCCAATGGCCAATGTCACAGCACCTGTCTGTTGCGTCACGTATTCCACAATCTACAAACAATTCTCTCAATCAGTAAAATCCTCATTTTACCAGATATAAATAATAACGTGTGAACATTTACTTCTGCTTTTTGTATGGGCGAGGCCCTACAACAAATAACGGCTCGACAGCTACAGCATAAATCTAAAAAATCTCGTCGTAAATCACAGGTTAGGGCGTATTTCAGAGTTTTACCGTCCACAATCACGGCAGCATCGTTTTCTTTTGGAAGTGTTTGGCTATTATCTCTTGAAAGAGAATGAATATAATGGAGGATACACTCCCTTGTGGCCTATAAAAAACATGACGTTTATCAAAAACATCAGAATTCTATAGAAGTTCAAAATTTGAACTAAAACATGTACTTACGTCTAAGCTGTCACGATTTAATACTAGTAGCTCCATTGACTGATTTAAAAGTCGACAAGAGTATCCGATATTAATTGCAGTTTCTTGTTTATCTCCAGTGAGAACCCAGACGCTTATTCCAGCTTTCAGTAAAGCTGCAATTGTCTCTGGAACCTAAAAGATTAAAACCACTCATTAAAATGCTCTCATGGAATCTGCTATAGTTCCGTATCTAATGTGTCTTTTTACTTTCTCCTGCAACTTGTCTTCTATGGCTGTTGCTCCTACTAGACGCAAATTTTGCTCAATGAGATTCGATGCTTCTTCCAGTTTCAATTCTCTATTATGAATGGCTGTTGATGCTTTGTGATATGTTTCTCGCCATTCCTATATATTTTTAAAGCAATTAAGGTTAGTGGATAATTAAGTCAAAAATATAAACATAACTTTGATTACAATTAAAATAATACCTCATAAGCTTGTGGTGATATGTCGGCAACTGCACAGCAAAGGGTCCGAAGCCCTTGTGTTGCAAACTCTTCCAAATGCTCTTGTGTTTTTACCCTAATAGACTCTGAAGAACTACTTGAACCCTCTGCCAGTCTTTCATAAATCACTGAATCTGCGCCCTGCAATATTAAAATGATGTCAACTTTCACCAATCATTTTGGCGTATGGAACAAGAACATTGTCATTTGCATTTTATGACAAACCTTGCAATACAACCGTATTTTTCCATCTGGCGCTCTAATTATTACGGACATTCTTTTTCTAGTTGACGTAAACTCAAGTACATTGAGGATTTCATATTTTTCATTTTGATCCAAAGCTTTTATTTCTACGTAGTTTGGCGTTCTTGTTTCAAATACGTAACCTAAATGCCTCGCACCGGAAACCAGAGCTACACAAACAAAGAAATTAGATCGTACAAGCATCTTGTCATACTGTTATGCGCTGCTTGTATGCTTAATGTAATTTTACATACCCCTTTCATCTGGCGAAGCAGCATGGTATATCACATCCCCAGTTGTATAATCAGGAATCACAGTATGGCAAACTGAAAGAAGTATCATGAAATCTCGAATGTCACTGGCAGTCGAATCGTTATTCACCAAGTTATCAATCAAGTCGTTTCTCCCATCAAATAATGTTTCCGGATGGTAAATCTTTCCTCCTACAGTGCAGGCCTTAAACTCCATTACATTTCGGGTGAGTGTACCCGTCTTATCAGAAAATATGTATCGAACCTGTCAAACAGAAATAGTATTTAAATGCACAATAACGAACATGGATTCATTCACGAACGAAATTATTACTTGTCCTAATTCTTCATTTAAATTTGAAGTTCTGGCCATGGCAGGCGTATCGCTTTCCGCGTGGTACATATCATTATCCCAATTAATAAATAACGCCTAAAATATAAAAGTAGACAAAATTATTCTTTATTCAATTTATCAATTATTTTTTTCTTAAATATACTGCACCTGAATAAACCTGACAACTTCAAGGGTAACCGTCAACGATATAGGAATAAGATTGTTGTAAAGTATCACAAACGTAAGAATGTTGTACAGAAAAGCGAGCGTCTTCCTCCAGAATCCTAAAAAATAATGGGAATATTACTTATTCTTGTTGAAAAATGTAATTAAAATTCGTCAATGACATACCAGCATTTGCAGTGTCTTTAAGTTCTTGAATGTACCACATATTTTTCGTATCAACCAAAGCAACAGAGAAAACAGAGGAGAAGAATGCGACTAGAATGAGAAGAATAAATAACATAATAATCTGTGTGTTTGTCAACTTGTCCACTGTAGAACGTTTTAACGGGGCTGCGGTAGAGTTTTTCATTAATTTTGTTTCATGTCCTGTGTACACAACTTGTCCAAAAACCCAAGTGGTATTTTGTAATTTAGCACCACGAAGGAGAACTTGATCAGGTCCTAATGCAAGGTCCCTAATATAATAAAGCAAGAAATATATTATACAAAACTTTTAATTTATAATTTTCCTTTTAGGATTCGGAAAATTAAGCAAACAGGTAAACAACTACTTACATTCCTTCATTCAGCCTCAATTTACCAGCAAACTCGTAAAGATGCCGGTTTGGAAGTTCACATTCAAGAACACCCGTCAGACTACTCAAGTCTTTTGTTTCAAGCAGCCCAGCCGTCTCTGGAAGTCCTTGTCTTACTTTCAAATTCGTTTCTCCGTCCAAATTGGATGTCTCAATGTAACATAATCCTTGTGGCTCACTAAATCAAAACATGATGTTGGTAAGATATTCAGGCATACTTTCTAATTTTATCATATAAAAATACCTTGACGAATACAATACAAGATCTGCTGGAAAGAACGTCTCATTTTTTATTTTTAAAAAGTCTCCAACGCAAACATTTCGCCACTTGACCCACTGCCAGTAGCCGCTTTTTAGTACTTCTACTTCACGATTATTAATCTCGGAATCAGCTCTATGTCGTTTCTAAAACAAATAATAGTAAAAATCAGAAATTAAGTACAAGTTTAAAGAATTAGAATATGCATTATTATCTTAAAGTACTTTAATTTCCATATAAAACAAACTTACAATATCTTCTATGATTTCTTTGATAGCAGATACGGATAAAATAAATATGAGAGGCACCAGTGTGGTGTATCTTCCAGTTGGCGAAACATCAGGAATTTGCTAACATAACAAGCAAACGTTTAATTCAGATATTATTTGATAGTGCCAATAACATTGAATGATTTCAAACATGAAGATGATCTTACTTGCAGGAGGGCGATAGTCAAGAAGAAAATATTAGAATATCGACGGAATTGTTCGAATAGAAAAGAGGGAAGGAAAGACAAAATAGAATATTTGGCAGTTGAAATCCGATTCCCAATGAATTTCTCCCGCTGCGTCGTATTAGTAAGTATAGTGCGGATTCTGGTATCACTAGAACTAGGAGGTACAGCTATACCTGCCCCTCCTGACGAGCTACCGGGTTCAACAGGGCCAGACGGATCAGATCCATTACTCTCATCTTCAGCTGAAATCAAAGTTACAAAAATATAATTTAACCTGATTTTCCTTAGACGCAAGAAAAGCACATATTATAGTGCCACGTAAAAATAATACGAGTTATACTATAAAAAGCATAGAGTTTTAAAAAATACCACGAGAGCGACCCAAAAGCGATGAAAAGTAGTCAGAACCCCTTCTTTGAAATCGGTCAATTAAATTTCGAAATTCCATAATGACCGAGGCAATCTTTATCCTGTGAGACGTACCCACAATCAACACAATCACAATAATTTCAAAATGGAATCTTAATAATTTCACATCATAATCAGGGTTTATTTTATAAAGCCGAAATACACGCTATTAAAACTCTAAAATTCAAACTCTTCAAACAACGCTGATCGTGACTGTTAGTAAAACGTTGGAGTGCATTTATTCTACACGTGAGCCAGGACAAACTGACTTTGCATTGCATTCACTAACTACAAAAATCATAATTGATTAGTATTGTGTCCAAATAAAGGATTTCACTTGAAAAAAATGTCATGTGGAGCATGTGTCACATGCGTCTCATCATCAGACTTTGAATTACTAAAAAATGAGGTCAACTCTAGCTAATATTTTCCTAATGAATCACCTGGAATACATTGTCCATGAGGCAAACTTAGAGGATGACGATGTCGATGGCATCGGGTGTATAGTGTCTTGTTCCATTTTAATTGCGTGGCTGTTCAAATCATTTAATTTTAATCCCAATGCGTAGTTGTATCGTAGAGCACAACCACAAAGTTCCAATTACCACTATCGTAATCTCACTTTCTCAACTTTCACTTATCCAATGCAAAATTACTAACTCTGGCATCTCCCTTCAAATAGGAAAACATATCTCATTCATTAATTTCAATTAGAATTATTCCCAGACCAGTAATTACGAGATTCCTTTTCGTATAAAAAGATGAAATCTGTCTTCTATAAAAACTTTCATTCTTTTATAAAAAAGTAAAATACATGACAATTTCCTTCTTTCAATATTCATTTATTCTTTTGGGATTCTAACCCATATGCTAGCAAATGTGGATGATCTACTACATCCATCTCAACTTTTACTTTCTCGCAATTCTGTGTTAAAAAAGAGATTGTAATGGGCGGAAAAGACGGGAATAGAAAGAGGGAACATATAAAACGTGTATATTCTAGCACTTCTTGCTTCCTCCCTTTTTCTCATCACCGCTTCCTTTTCTATAAAAAACTTTTGATATTCTGTGTTTTAGACATATATCCACTCACATGTTTCAAACACCGCAATTACATGTAATACCAGAATGCGAATTCTTTACAAAAAAGCTAGTTTAGTTTTTAAACGTTCAAGCACGCCTCACTTTCTTTCTTACATTTTCTCCATACCGTATAAGCTTCTACAGTGAAAGCAAACAAGAGAATCGCTTGGTCAAAGAAAGTTAATAATATGTACTACATACACTTGCATATAAACTGTAAGTTTCTTAAGAGTATGTATGTATGTAAATAATTATGACCAAAACCCCGACATATATTTTACTCATGTTATAAACGCCAACAAAAGTCGATATTATCGATCCCATTTCTCTAAATCTTCTTTACACTGCATTAATGTATGACGAAATAGGGGAGGATAAATATATACAACCTTTCTCTCAGTTAAAGGGAGACACTGCTGCAAGTATGCCTGTTTCACTATAATATCAATATTATTACGTATATTATTTCATTCTCTATACCGATGTGGCAAAGTGAACTTTTTATGAAAATCCAGTAGTAGTACGCGGTTGGGCTATGGTGAAAGCATCAGTTGCAAAAGTAGGGAGGGTGCACTTGCGTGATACATAGTGAGTTTGTATACAATGAACAAAAACCGTTCGTAAAGTCTTTTAGCAAAACCGTATAAAAGTGAAGTTGCGATGAGTACTTGTCTAGTAGTTTGCTTTGCTTTGTCGGGCAACTTTCTCCGAAACTTTGCACACAGCGGGAGCTTTGGGAGCAGTAAAGCAAAAATCAAACACTAAAACCAAATAAAATGACCTACTGTTGGCTTAATTACCAGTGCCGAAATTGAATTGATGCTCTATAAAAATCAATTTTCCACTTTCTAAATCCCAATGAGCTAAAATCCCTCGCAATAAAACATTAAACCTCAAATTTTACTCTTTTACTAGCCAAACACTAAGGAACTTGAAAACAATTGATCTTTTATGAATTCTCCACAAAATTAATTTTTTTACAATCTAATTTGTCCAAAGTAGTCGATTAAAGACAGATGAACAGAAACTGTTGAAAATGCTAAAGACAGTAATGGAACATGCACTCCCAGACGTAAATTATCTTATCCAAAAGATCAGTCTGGAAAGATACCTGTGTTTGGACAAGATTAACTTTGTGAAACTTGCATAAATGCTGCAGATATTTTTGGTTCAGTATACGATATAGACGACAAAAGGGCAAACCATTCCATGAAAAACAGGCTTAATATTATAAAAGCTAAAAATAGTAAGCTTCCATGTATTCAAATGACAAACTTCGCAGACAAGTTTTAATACTACACTACAGTCAAGACATTGACATTGTAATTCATGGTTTCCACGAATAGTCAGAGGAAACTGTGCATATTGAATTTGAAATCCACAGCTTTAAGATTTACTTTAGGTCTTTATTAAACAACTTTAACTTGTATGGACACAACAACTTTTCAGTGCTTACTTTCATTCTGTCATGTTACGTGGAACATAAAAAAGTTTTTTGTTTCCTTTTTGTAAAAGTCAAATCCTTTTGATCATGCAAGAGCAAAGCATGTCAAAGAATAAGCAAACAATAGATGTTATTACGTTATCTTTATTTATACACATTTGTAATGATCACTTGAGTCCAATAACATTTAGTGAGCGAGCAAGGCATATACGCATATGATTTAATTGTAAGGATGAGTAAGAGAATAACAAATCGGATCACGCTTAACAGCATCTTTCCAGAATGATACGTTTCTTGCAGCGACTAAGCATTTAAAAGTTTGGCCTTTCCAAGACGTCCAAATATATTGAAAACATTTCCTTTTCGCTATTATACAACAAAAACATTTCTGAAAGGATAAAGATGTAAGACACAATGGTGAACTTTTGGATTCCATAATCACCAAAAGGTTTTATTTTGAGGAAGACGCTGGAGTTAGTTCCATGGAATGAGTTGCCCTTTTCCTAAACTTTCTATAGAATAACTTGCTCATAATACATGAGCGGCATGCCTAATGATATCTATCTCACAATTCATTGTTATAGCCATATCTCCGGCTATAATAAACGCACAGTTTGAGAAAGGAAAATGGAGGCTACTACACAATCTAATGGGAAATGTAAATGTGACAAATATAAGACCCTTTTCCTTTGCGCAATAATCTTATAAACTTTCAATTGTTGTAACCTTTTAGTAGGTGCTCAATTGTATTCAATCTACCTGATCCACTTTCTCTTTTGAGGATGACCTTTTCCAAAGAACAAAGTAAATGAACATTTTGTAGAGCATTGAAAGAGTGGTAAGATCATTTCAGAGTCGTTGCTGAGTTTTTACCTTTTACGTTTCCCTGTAGCATTTACAAGCTTTAACATTGTCCCTAGTTTATATAAGTGCAAGGACTTAATAGAAAATGCTATTAAATTCTATTTAATTATCATCATTACAGCAAATGCATACAGAAGATACCACTCATTGAATTAATTGGTCGGTGCAACATTATAGTTTGAAGTTTCAATAAGGCTGTAATAGCGGATATGCTACCAGACAGCAAACCCCATTGCCTTTCTTTTGCCAGCAATCCCAATAGATTTCTAATACATCAACTATTCGGCTTCCAAAACATAAAATATTCAACTCTGCATTCGCACACTCACTTGATATTTATCAGAAGAGACCGTAGACTCAGCTTTTCCAACAGACAACTTTCCTAATATCTCGACTACAACTGTCATTAGGCGAGCAAACTCATTGAAGTTAAATGATTATGTGTCACAAGTCAACAAATATGACAAAGGCATTTTTAAATCCGTTCGAGTGAATGTATTTTTCAATAATCTCAATGTAAATACCATTTTATCTACATAATAAATCGTTTGATGTCACTCAATTCATTCATTGCAACATTTTATCAATTCCTAAACAAAAAACACTTTATCAAAGGCTTATTTAAAGGGCATACATGTGACAAAAACTGAAAAAGTAAATAGATGGGTTCAATATGGGCGAATTAAACAAAACTCGCATAAAATAATGGGTCGCTCATTTTAAACGGTGTTTTTAAAATTATAATTACTCAATAGAATGTAAATTTTTAGTAAAAAACTTAACTTACTCTCAGAGCTTGCAAGCCGCACCCGTGGCGGCCCATCAGTGGTTGTTGTGGATGTGTCAATGGCCGCTTCCCCATTCGTGGTGCTCCCTGGCATATTATTCAACTGAATGATGTCATTTTTCACTTTTTTATCGCTCCCTCCGTTTTGACTCATTCCTTTGTAAAGTTGGGTGTGGGAGCTAAGTGCTAGCCTGAAATTACTTTCTCAGTGTTCACGACAGGATGTCAACTAGAAACGGCGATCGTCTCTAGCTCTGTCTTATCAGCTATCTGAATCCGGCCAATCTGAGTTAATATTCATTTCCTCTACTATTCATTGCTAGTACTGGAAGGATTCCATTCACAATGACGCACCAAACATACTTCAACAATTATTCAATCACATTTCTCCGTATTGTAGTTTGACTATTCTGGGAAATGGGTTGATTTTGTTGGAATATTTATTGTTGCTGGCAATTAATACGCAAAAATGTTTGACGATTATTTATATCAACAGTAAAAGTTAGTATCTTGAACCCACGATAATTATATGCTGTAGTGTTGAATACAACTAGATTGTTTCCGTTGAAATTACCAAATAATTATATCATTATTTATTGAAGACGGCAGTGGTATTACAACTGGGACTGTGTTATCAAGACATCGATAAGGATGGAAATGGATCTCGATATGTTCTTCCAATACCTGAAAATCAATAAATATTTTTTATTTAAAAAAACTCTTATTTTTGGTGCTTTAATTTTGTGGCTACAACAAAAAGTAACAGAAATCAATTTTCGATTAATAATTTGCAATAATCGAATTAACTGCTCGAAACCAGTAAAAATCATAAGGATTCTATAAATGGAACCGAAAGCATGATTTTATAAGCTTATTACCTATCCATTTATAACTTTGATTTAATGTACAAATAAAACTGGTCTACATTATAGCAATTACAACAGTTTTTTTTAATTTCCCAAAGGACAAGGACATAAATACATGCTGTTATAAGCGAGTTTAATAATATTTAATCAAGCATGAGAAAAAAGCAATTGTTTCTACTCTAATTGAAGTCACGCTCATGCTACGAATATTGCAAAAACTATTAACCATTTTTACAATGTAGCGTTGTGAATAAAACATCCCATTGAACAATTTTGTGGCCACCACGACAACACCATTAAAGCCTTCTCAATTCTCCTATCTACCGCTTAAGCCTATGACAAGGAGGAAGCGCTATTACCGTTCAGATGAGACAAGTACATTATTAAGGTGGGAACTTTTCCTAAAGTACGCGCTTTCACCAGCTTGTAACGGAGAAAGCCAGTTTAAGCAAACCATTCCTTTCCATTGAAACCTTGATAATTCTATTGTCAACCACTTTATTTATATCTCTAGTTTCTTTCCGTCTTCCGTTTACGACCCATTCTCAAGAAATTTTATTATTAAAATAAAGTTTAACGAGCAATAAGCCGGTTTTATGTTCATTCATCCCAGCTTAAATAAAAACCCTGCGTTCTAAGGATACACCGAAATAATTATTTTTATTTTATCGTAATCAATGAGTTAGGGATGCTCTCACAACGTTTAAAAAACAAACCTTTTCCAAACCAAACACGAGAAACCTTTTCAGAAAACACAGAGCTGAACATGACTAAAAATTGAAAGGTAAATAAAAAATACTATTATTAAACCGCCAACAACAATTGTTCGGCTTTTACTACCATATAAATACAGAAATAAGTAGGCTTACTAGTAAAAGCTGTACTTTGAAGGCGTTTTGTTAGGTCCTTTCAAATCACACAATACACGGAAGATAGTTGCACTATTTTAATACACTATTTTCTCTTTACTTATCCACAGAACCTAGTCTCTGACACTTTCTATGATGCTACCGATATGACATTCGATATTCAAACTGACATTTAATCCCATCCTCTAAAATACAAAGACAATGTGGAAACTATACGGGAAATGTTTCCTTAACTTCCTTTCCAGTTAAACACTTTCAATCATATCATGTTGTAAAATATCTTGTTTCCTACTTCTGCCAAAGTGGTTGACGACAACGGTAAGTTCATACATGTACCTTTTACAATTATCATCGCATTACAATTTACTTCATTGCATTCTCGATTCATTGATTTATTATTTTTCGATTACTATTGCATGTCTAGATGTTCAGCGGATACAGGTATCCCCTTTTGTAACAGTTTTGTATAACTTATTGTTGTTATTATTATCGCATACTACTGTCGTGTTGACTAACTACCATCTGTTTGCTCAGTTTGGGTTTCATTTCCTTGAAATGTTTGCTTCTTTTTACTATAAAATAGTGAAAAACTAGGAGAAAATAGATGTCAACTTATACGACTAAAATAAATCACGTCATAATACAGCTTCGGTTATTATTAAAGTTGGAAGGATAATCTTGTTCTTCATAATATTCTTGCTAGTTATTATTACACCATTGTAACAGCTAATCAAAATGAGAGATTTTCGGTTAGATAAACCGATTCCTGGGAACTGACTGGATTAAAAATCCAGTGCTACAGTGCTTCTGCCGACCAAGTAAAGTTTTTACATTTTGTATGAAAATATTAACGCTGTATACGGTAAGAATAAAAAAGAAAGGCAACATAATGTACGTTCTTTTCTTTTTAAAACATATCTAGCGTACTCACCGCTGTTAGTTCAACATGAAAAGTATCAAATATGTACGTAAACTCATAAAATATTTAATTACGAAACTATAAAAGAACCTGGAAAGGAAGACGAGAGGGCGGAAATGCGAGAAAGTAGGAAAGAATAATCATCACATCCACATTACCATCATCGCTCAAAACACTTACTTTTCACCATACACAAACCTGTTTATGCATATGATAACTGACGACTTAAAAAGGATAAGTATTATTAAATGGGGGTTAAATTTCCAACAATTTTAAATTTTTGCATACGTGTCAGATTTGTGTCAGTATAACTGTTAATCTCCTACCAAAATGAGGTCTGCTCTGCATAATACTACAAAGCTTTTAGAGCTGAAAAAGAAATCCGTATAATACGAAAATACGATGGAGATATACCACAGACTCTCCTAAAAGTAGACAGCTGCAGCAGCTGCACTTTGATTTCAGCAGGATAAACTCTTTGATGTTTTTAACTATTCAGTCAACTTTCACTCACAATTTGTACAAATACTTCCTTGTTCTGTTGCTTTTATTTTTAACTTTTGATATCAAAGGATATGAAGAGGTACTCCCTGATTTTTTGCCGGAATCAATTGATGATAGCAAAGCTTATATTTGATCTTTTACATTTCATTCTACTGATTGGAAGTGATACTGGAAAACGACTTCCTGAGCAACTGATTAGAAAATATAATTTTTTTAGATTATTAAGCCATTCATAATATGAACAACTGTGCATAATATAAAGATAAACATTAAAAGGTTAGAAGGTGAAATTATATTAAAGGGGAGCAAGGTCCGGCTATCTAAGTTTTATCATATTTACATTACGTGGGCTTATTACACAGTGCAATAAAAATATGAAAAAACCAATGCAATGAAATATCATTCGTCCGATAAAAGCGTAATTTTCAATCGGACAGGGAAAACGACCACGGCCTACTGACCACAAGTTTGAATGTAAACATGTCATTCCAACTAAGCTCGTATTATCTGCTCGTACATTCACATTGTCTATACAGGTTTTCAACTACTTCCCCTCTAAGGTTGACATATTTTCACGATGACTTTCAACATGAATTTTTAATACTTTTATTATAAAACATCGGTTTCGATTGCTCTTGCCAAAAATCTAAGTGGGTATTATGCATACATTCCGTGAAATACGGAAGGAATTAAAAGCGATATTTAATGTTTACTTTTACCTATTTGCAAAAGGATTTTTATCATGCAAAAATACAGGGAAAACGTAAAGGGCAGGCAAAATTATGTAGTTTGACTTCTTGCTTAGATTTCATGGTCAATATTTTTAAAGCTATTGTACTGAACAAACATTCATTAAATTTTTTATATGCTTTTTAAAAAAGTTCATTCAATTACCCATAAAGCAGTACTAAATGTTTAAACATGTATTCCAATGTAAACGCTGTCAGTGTTCGTCCATAAGAAATATTGCACACCTGAGGACGAATTCCAAACTGCTGGTGTCGCCAGGCGAAGCTATATATATTTATAAGGCTGGTTTTGTTTGATGACTATAAGAGTTGGTATTTCCTCCACTAAACTTTTTTGCATTTAAGACACCGCTGGTTTTCAAGAACTTTTGCAATTAAATTTTAAACATTCAATCAAAGCATAATGCTCTCGTGGAAAGCTTTACTTCAGACACAAGCAAAAAGAGAACTTTTCTGTTCATAACACAACATAAACTATTTTTAATCAGTCAAATGAATTCAAAAATGTCAGCGAATATCAATTTCTTCAGCTCAATTAAATTCAGACTCTTCTCGTTTCAATTTTATGGTTAATAAAAAGCTTATTCAAGTAGTCCAATTCCAAAAAATACATAAGGCCAAAAAGACGTATTGAACGAACAAAATGGTGACAATGATAGCACCAAAAACGTTACTTTCGTAAACTACCGTTTAGAAAAATGAAACTACAGTTTTCCTATGCAGGAGCTCCAGAGCGTCCATATTTTTTATTCTATTGCTTGTTTATTTGCTTTAATAAGTCACAGGAGTTGGGTTGCGAGCTGGGGTAAAAAGAGACTATCCTACGCCTCAACGCCTTATCATCAGTATTTGTTACGTTTTTACTGTAAGGCAAAGGAGCGTTACTGTAACAAATGTTTCTGTCCAGAAATTAACAGACTACAACTGACTGATACACACATACAAGCTCAGATAAGCTTATGCGTTACCCCAACTTAGAAGTAAAAAGTATTGGGAACGTTTCCAGTTTTGTAAAGTTGCAGCCAAAAAGTTTCGCGAACAACCTTTTAGTCCATTACTATTTTATTTCACTTGTATTCGTTATTAATCAAAGAGTCTGGCCATTTGAGCCAATTCCAAATAAGGCGAAGGAAAACTGAAAAATAGCAGTTTCTTCATCTCCGAAGAACGAGCCACTTGAGCCATCACGTGTCCATGCAAGTTTCAATAAAAAGCAACAATCACTCACGTCCTCCTCTTTCTCCGTTTTTCTTCTTGCTTGCCGCACATATTTCTCCTCTGGAGTCTACTACACGACTAATGTAATCTATTCATGTTGGCCGACAAGAAAAACGTAGACACATGAACACTAGACAAAAGGACTAGATGAGTTCCCACTTTTGGATAGCTTTAACTCTTCTGCTTCACTGCCTTGCGATTTTTTCCCTTCCATCGCTCCTCTCTAGGTTTAAAACTCTTTCCTTCCCAGTATCATTTTTTTCTACTTCCATCTCATTCCAAACAACAATGAAAAGCACTGCAACAAACATCTTAGCAGCAGCCGCGTCTACATAAAAACCGCGCTTACATTTTTACTTTTCCTTCCACTTTTTACGACATCTTCCTTTTTCTCTATATTATTGCAAAATACGAAGAAAGTTAGAAAAAATTTCTCTATTCAGTTCATCTTTAGAGACATAAGGGGCCCAGCATATTTTTTATAAAAACATCTACCCAACAGTACAAATCTGCGTAAATCGTGTTTCACACACAACTACTCCTAGTTTCCAGCTTCAACTATAAATACACTTTTAAAACAACCAGTTATATAGCTCCAAAGCATAATTATGTAAAAACCTTGGTTATTTTCCCTTCCCAAGGAAACCAGATAACAATGATAGAAATGTGTACATGAATAAAAAGCATTTCCTTCGGATCTAGCTCCTCTCTCTCGTCCTCATCTCTTGTTTAGCTTCAATCTGATCTGGTGTCTCTCTTCTACTCCCAATGAAATTAACTCTTTCATATTTGCCTTCCTTTTTTCTTTCACACTAGAACAAACTACTGCGAAAATTTCTACTTGTTACTACTATTCCATTACTTGATCTTGAATGCAACAGGGGAATATAGTAAAAATATACTACATTGATCTAACTCTTTTCCCTTCGAGTCCTTCTATTTTCACAAAACCGATTTAAGTAAATACTAATCACCTTTCGTAGTAGGAGCTAGAGGGCAAAATATTGAATCTATTATTAAAAGAGAGAAGAAGAGCAAACAAAAATACAAAACAATTTGTCCTATCTCTTTTTTTAATACGTTTTAGTTTGCGAGCCCCTACCGTGTTCCTACACAATGATCCTTTTATCCTACCTTTCCCAACCTGATTAAGGCAATGAAAAATTTACCATTCGTATGCCATATACAATTGTTCCACAACTTTCTCCTACGTGAACAATGAAAGAAAACAAGAAAGGATTAATGTTTGCTCTATCAACTTCTCATTTTCTTTTCTTTATTTCCCATTTATGTGGTGACATTGAGAACCACTGCTGGAGATGATTGCGAACGCTTGTTTTTGGATGAAATTGTGCAAGAAAAGGAAAGAGTTACGGAAATGCTGGGATTTTCTTAACTATGCTTGACACGCTTCGTTTCCACCATTCCACACTTGTAGAAGTTAAATAAATGAAAAGTGAAAACTCAAGTGCTTTTCTATTTACGACTTAACGATTTCATTCGTAAATAAGTGGTTCTAAAAGTTTGGGGAGAGAGCAGAACTCATTGTTATTTTTTGCTACATTTCACAAAATGGAAGGAAAATGTTAAAAGTGTGTAGTGATAGATCATACAAAGGATTTGGCTTTTGGTGTGCATTTCTATTTGTTTATAGAACCAATATCTTATCAATTTTGCCGATTCCGAATGTAAATTGAAAATTATTGATTTAGAAGTTTTCGAATTTCAATTCTGTAATTCCCTGAATTTAGCCAAAACTGCAAATAGCTTACTTTAAAATTAGTTTTCTGATCAAACTACTACAAACCTTGTCCAAAAAGCACTATTGAAAAGTGAAAATGCATCTCATCATCACATTTTTGACTTCGTATTAATAACACATACTTTTTTACTTTCGAGTTTCCACATTTGATCTAATGAAAATGATTCGCGAATAGTAAAACAATTGGCTTATTTAAGGTACATGTATTTAGGTATCCAAATATTGTATTTACTCATCGTCAGTCCGATTAATGTACATACTGCAAAAAATACATGTGCATAATCTATTACAACCAAATCGTCAAAAATGATTCATCATCATTCTGATTATCATTCAGACCGATGATGGTTAGTAAATGTACAACTACAGACATAAAATAGTATTCATTTCAAAAATAAAAGTGTGGTTCAGGCTATTATAAACTATCTATATTATGTGAACGCACAAAACCTTCTAAATCTTAAGATCCAAAATAAACACTTCAAAAACCTGCAAATCCTAGAAAAAACTCTTGAAATCTTGAGTATAGCAAAGATGTAATTTATGCAAAAAAACTCTTTAACTTCATTCACTTTTCAGGAGCGATTTCCTCATATTATTTTCTTTAGAACGTCTTTAAGCAATTTGAATTTGAACGATATTGAGTCCCATCAATTTGTTAACGCGATTTCCCCATTCAACATGAAAAAGCATGCTCGTATTATGATAGTACTATTTTTTATTGATTGATCATAGTTGCTTAAAGGTTTTACATCTTGTAAATTCTTATCAAACTCCAATGCAGTGTGGTAAAATAACCATCGAATTTTAAGGCTACAGATGAAAGAAAAGCTGAAAGGCTATTTCTTCAAGTGTGCGTAACAAAGGGAATGTAAATATAAAGAGGAACTTGGTTTGAATGGATGAAATTATTCACCTTCTTCAACTTTCTATGAAACTCTCAAGGAGTTGCCCACACATATAGACAGAAAAATTGAGAAGATCCAAAGGCGAGGGGAAACCAAATGTTAATGTAGAATTCCAACGGGGGTTTCTAAATGTCGTCGGGTTTTTGTTCTAGCATAAAAGGTAGTCGAAAAGTCTCAAAAGTTCAGAATGGGAATTTTACACGATGAACAGCCCATTGTGCATTTTTTATTATTATAATATTCGAAAAAAATAATTTACCTTTCCATGAATGCCTCATCATTCACTGTTATTTATGTTACTTAACGTCACAAACTCTGTAGAACAGACTTCTTTGCAATGTATTTATATTCAAAGATTTATTATTACATTTCTATTAGTATTATTATTTAAAAATGCGCCTAATGCAATGCAGAGTATTATATATTCATTCCTTTTTGAATTATTAGAGTTTGACAAGTGGAATCAATCAGATGGATCCATGTTTTTACTAGACAGCAGAATATTATTTATTACAACATTCACTAAAGTCATATTATGATAATATCTACCGCTTTTCCAGGTACTAACTGCAATGGATCACGATGTGCTACTGCCCTTTCAACATTTCAAAATTGATTCAATCACATAAGTAATAAATTTTAGCTTATTACTTAACATTTTGCTCCTTTGTGAGCAAACATTCATGTTGACATTTAAAGGATCAAACTGATTTTTAGATAGTAGCATAGATTGGTTGTAATGACGGACATTTTGGAAATGTCCGCGAGTGTTTTCATAACTTTTCAAAATGTACAAATTCAGAAAACAGCCCAGCAATACTAAATGCCAACTGAATGTTGTACGTGTCCCCAGATTCCAGTTTACCTTTCTCAAAATGCCGTTGTGAAAAAAATATTCAGGTAGACTCACAAAGTGAAATTAAAGGGCACTTATAGATGGACAATGAAATTTATAAACTTTACCATTTCGACATTGCAGATAGTTCATGGGATCTTCTTCCAGCATTAATCTTATTTGTACATGATGTGTCTTGTATGCAAGTTGGAGAATGAACTTGTACCTATAAACAAGATTGTACAAGTTTGAACTAAAAAAATGTTTTTGAATATGATGATCTCCAATACAACTTTAAAAGGATCTCGTTAACTTAGAAAAACTTAAATTAGCATTCACATAAAAAATCATCATTATTTTAAAACTTCTCATATTCTACATGTTTTTCAAAGGGCAATCAGAAATCTTACGATAGTTTTATTCTCAAAAAGTAAAGTTTCGTTTTATAACCATCCTAGAGTTCATCTTGCAAATAAAAAATAAAACAATTATGAAAACAAAAACTAAATCAACCCTTTCAATTATATTAAATTAAGTACCCTAATATTTTTCACTTCAGTTTGTTTGGCACAATAGCATAAAATCTTCCACTTTCTCAAAAACCACAAATACAAAAAAAGAACATTAAATCAACGAATGATGCCAACATCAGAAAATAGATCCAATGTTTCATTTTGCTAACTTTACAACACTTTCAACAATACATTGCCAATTTTTTTGCTAGGAAGAAAAATGGAATGACTAGGGGGATGTATATATTTGACCTACAGGGAAAAATATCTGAAAGGAAGGAAGCAAACGAGAGGAAAAAGTGACGGTTGCTTGCTTATCACATCAGAATCGACATTATCTCATCCCAGCATTTTTTCTCCTTCGTTTCACCGACAATGTATCTACATCTATTATCAAATCTCCAGACTCATCCATACTAAAATACCAAATTGCAATGATGATAATGTTGATTTTGCTGACGACGCCCAAACCCAAATCCTTTCTTTCACTTTAACTCTTACACGTATGATCTATTCTTACTTGCATCTGACATATTAGAGAAATTCATATAAAATTCCATACACATCATCGCTGAATGTTTTCTCTTGATTTAGTTTCTCAAGACAGGCACAGGGAATTTTATAGAATCAATACAAATGGGGATGATCTTTTGTATTTGTTCGAGCTTGCATGTAAAAACCCTGACTGGGTGTATGTACAAAGAAAAGAAATTAAACGAAAAATTCATGTTGGGGTATAACAATATCTGCAAACCTAATAATATAATTGACCTTTTTTCCATTTTAGTTTAATCTTATCCAAAAGCTTCCATCGCTGCAACCAAAACATTATTTTCATAATCATATTATTTCTTAATGGAACTGTGGTGAAATTCTCTAGCAATTTTTCTAAGTGTATATACGAAATACATGTAATTGTTTTCATCTCAAAAGCGGAATCTCTCTGGAGACCTTTTTAGTTATAAAAAATGCCATACCCGTCCGTTCCGATTGACATTGAAAAGACAGAAAGGAGGAAACTGATGGAAATTGACATTAGCAGCGCAATCAATCCCCATTGTTTTTTCAACACAACATGATACATTTTCCATGCAATTTTAAGTCAATTTTTTCACATTAGAGCATTATTTCGCAATAAAGTTGCCCGTCTATTATAAACCGTACCAACCCTCCCAAGATAATCTAATGCATTTCGAAAAACATACCATAAAAGATACACTAAACTTCATCATTGGTCATCATTGTCAATTTATGAAAACAATAATGTATGGGAGTCTTAAATTTTCATTTCAAGGATTTAGATATCTTGTAAGGATGTTGTTATATTACTTTGTTAATTAATATCCTCGTAAAAAGTGAACTTTTCCAAAAACGCAAGCATAAACTAAACCACCCTGATTGAATTCATATACCATTTTGAGAAAATTATTTCATGCTCATTGCAAGTGGGTATTCCATACCATAAAATGCCCCAAAATTAATAAATTGGACGATTTATACCACGTGTTTAATATCATTCATTATGGTTACTATATCATTAGTTATTTTTCTGTCGTGTTTCCAGTTTTTCTCACACAGACAGTAAACATCATTATTAAAATCCGTTTTATAGCTTGCCGCACCTTTATATATTGGTTTTCTACTGCTAGTAGAATTGTTAAAGGTCAGGCGATAATTAATACCATCTTCCAAGACAGATCAATATTTGCTACTTTCAGCTAATTAAATTGTGTGCATGTACTTGTGACACTCATTCAATCAATGTGGTAGATGTCCTTAATGTATTTTTAATCGATACTTTTCTTTCAGACAAATCCAGAAAGCTGAAGAGGATTTGAAACAGTTTCATTCTAAACATAAAATAGTTGTTTTGCATGAACAAGTACCGGTAAGCTTGTTCCACTTCAGTTTCTACAATACAATTAATGAGGAAATAAGTTAAATATTTATCTGAACGAGTATTTCTTTTCGTTAATTACAAAGACATGCAAGGTGAACGAACATCGTTTTATCATAGAGTTTTTGTTGAGAAGTTTTGCTACCAAGGGAACAACCTCGGATGGGACAAAAAATATATTACAAAGCAAAAATGACAAATTTAATTCTTTGTATTTAAAAATCTATCAGACGGTATTTAAATATTAAATACTCACAGCTTTTGTTTTTATTTGAGTTCAATGTTAGATGTAGCTTTAATCTTTGTTTGTGATGTAGATAAACCCTAACGATAAGGCAGGTGATTGGAATTTAGATCGGTAAATAGTATTGATTTTAAACTAGTAATAAGCAACTATTCACCAACAAGCAACCCTCAGCAAAATTAATCAATTTGTTACACAATGCTACATCGCATGCTATTTTCTATGCAGAATTTATTTATATTACCTAATTACTACACATAATTAGGATACAATATCAAAGCAAATCTTTTTAGCTAAAGAGAAAATTATCAATAAATATGTGGGAAAATGTGATATGTAATTTTTAAATAGAATATTATGTTCCCTACCTGCCTGCTAGAATCCAGAGTAGTGGAGGAAGAAAGGGTTATTTTTAGCATGTCATGCAATTTAATTTTAATTGTAGCAGCAACATTTATACAGAGAAATAGACAGAGAGAGAGCACAATATTACACGGATTGCGAGGATATAGAATTACTGTATATGAACACTTAGGATTTGCACGCCTACAATTGATGAGTATAATTATTATACACGTCCAACAATAATTACTGATTAAAATAGTTACACAGGTTAATTATTAATAAATCTATTAAATGGGTAAAAAAAAATGAATGAAATAAGTTTGGGTTTATAGAAGTAAAACAAATTCGAGAATTGTGATTTCCTCTGTAAGATTAAAATAATAATTGTTAAAATGTTATAATACCTACCATGAAGGTACGAACCAGTTGAAAATGGCTGTCTGGGTTTGTTAATTTAAATAAAAATGTTAATAAAAAAAGTGTGTTCTTAAAATTTACACAAGTCACAAAACGACAGAAACGAAAATTAGATCACGCTTATTAATATTCTATCTCTTTTCAGCTTTGCGTGTTGCAAACTTTACAGAAATTAGTAATTACAATACCAAGAGGAAGTATGGAACCAAAAAGGGTGAATAGTAATGAGCAGTAATTTAGACCCATTTTAAATGCATCTTCAACTCTGTACAATTAGGGTTAGGAACACTAGAAATAATGCTTTATGGGATTGTTGAAAGTTGTAATCATACTATGCTCATATAAAACATTTTTGAACATATTTCTCCCAGATTTTCTAAAAACCTCAGATAAAATACACACATTTGCCATTTTTATATGAAGTAAATAGTCAAAGGATAATAGCAGCTAAATTTACCCAAAGCGTCGTACCTTCAAGGTAAATAACGAGGGAAAGGTTTACTTTCTGAAGGAACAACATAAAGGCAGAAAGATAAATGAATAAAATATGAAATTAAGCCAAGAAAGACATTATAAAAAATACGTATTGCGTAATAATAGCTATGTTGCTTAATATATAAAAAACTTTCAAATTATAAATCAATAATAAAAAACAAAAATAACTTAAAACAACCTGTTGAGAGGGTAACTGATTGATAACCAAATGAGGCAACGGATTCGCTGGATTTTTAAACACAAAATGAGGATAAAATCTACAACACTGAATACCAAATTACATAAAGTTTTTAAAATTTTAATCACACAAACATAACTTGGTCTTGTTTTAACAAAAAATCACAATCTAGTTTAAAAATTAAACTTAATCAATGATAACTTAATTAGCTTTTAAATATCATTTGTACTGTAATAGTAATTTTTCTTTCTTTGTTAAAAACATCCAAATGATAAATTGTTTCTTTGCATAACCGGAAATTAAAATTAAAAATCTTTTGACACTTTGTTGATAAGCCGTTAATGTCCAATTCCACTTTTCCCTACATAACTCTTTCCTAAGTCTTATCTAATTTCACTGATGTTAATCTATCTAAAAAATAAAATTAAATTAAACCAAATCGGTTATTAATTAATGAATATTAAATACTAAAGAGTAAACCAGGGCTTAGCCCATTTTTATTTTGAACGAGGAAAAAGTTTTCTCTAAAAATATTTTTGTGAAGAAAGCTCCCTCGTCGAGTCTCAGCAGATTTGCTACTCTATGACCCGACCCAGCCACGTGGTTTCCCTCCATTTCGCAGGCAACTCCTTCCAAAATTATTTACAAAGGCTAACCTCAGCTGTGCAAAGGAAATTCTTCAGTTCACACTCACTGACAGAACGGAACACATTCAAATGACATTCCTCATCCTTTTTACAAATTAAATTATAGGGTTTATTTTAATCACCGGAAATGCTATGGGCAATTATCTTTTGACAATTTTAGATCAGTTTCTTTTGTTTACCTTTCCCACACAAGTTTAAAATGTAAGAGCGGTTTTTTGATTATTAAATATAACTCCGGTTGAACTTAATTTTCATGAAGAGAAATAAAAAGTGAAAAATTGTAAGAATTTAATTTGAAAGAAGGTAATTTTAAGTTTTAATTGGATGTTTTAATGAACCGTGAAAGTTACTGTTTTTCTCTGGAGCTATAACCGGTTAATTTTTAACTGCTCCTTTTTAGTTTTTCAAAAATTTACTGTATTTGATAATGCTGGATATCTCATTGGCTTGAGCGATTGACGTGACGTGGATTAGAAATTATGGGATTGTGGTGGGGGCGTCTCCTGTAAGTAATAATAATATATATTTGGTAATATTATTTAGAAATGATCCATTTCAAATGTTATGCGGTGCTTAAGGTGCTTTTTTTGGCTGTTATAACTTACCTGATTATTGATCTATTGACCGTTTATGAATAATATCTACTTTTATATGTTTCAGGTATTATTCCGTACGCTAAATTACTAATTATTCCACGCGCAGATGTAGTGATTCACCTATAGGTCATCTCCAGCAATTTCGGAGATCATTGAAATTGCTGGTGACTTACTGTGCCTCCATTTTTGTGGGACCTTAGTACGTTAATATTTCATTTATAATGCGGGATTCATATTTAAAAAACCTATTATTAAATTATTATTATTAAAACCTATTATTAAAGGTTTAAAAGACCTATTATTTATTTGAAGTTTTTATATTAAAGGTTACATTTGCTGTCGTTTCAGGAGTGAATATGGCCTTACCGTGGGAAGACAGAAGGCTTCATAACTCACATTTTGGTGTGCTATTTTTCACCTCAAGTCAAAGGACTGATACGTGTGGGACAAATGGATTGCCGCTGACACCTAATAGTATCAGGATCTTAGGAAAATCTCAGTATTTAAAACTACTTAATCATCCAAATTTATCCCAATATATCGATATCATCAGAGGAAAGCATGGTAAGCTATCTATTAATTTGTATATATTTAATGACCAGGGAAATTAATTTGTGTCTCCTTTTAATACCCAGAACGAATCATAGTCATTGCGGAATATTATGCAAATAATCTAGGGAAACTGATTAGATCGTCGGAGTTGAAAGTGGAGCTGGGAACAATAAATGAATCATCAAAAATCCTGAACTATGCTCACCAGATTCTATCCGGTTTGGATTTCCTCAACAGGCATGGAATCACAAACCGAAATTTGCAACCTGAAACTGTGATGCTTGATGAAGAAGACAATGTCAAGCTTTTTAATTATGGCATGTATTATATGACAAATGGTGGGAAGTACGTTACATTTCCAATCGGTTCGCCAAAATATTTTGCTCCGGAAATATTTGAAGAAGCTGTACGAGGAGGTCGTCTAATGCACTATTGCGATACATGGTCGCTAGGAATAATACTCCTAGAATTGATCATAGGAAAAGAATTGCTGTCTAATCTTAAAATTTCTGAAATTACACATTACGTATCAACCTTAAAGCAATGCACCAACGTGTTAAAACACATTTTGGACAAAGAGAATTGTTCACAAATTTTAGAGAAAATAAGTCCACCCTTGAAGAAATTACTTGAGGAATGCCTTATCATCGATCCAACAAAAAGGCCATGGCCAAGACAGTTACTAAAAGACATGAGAATATTTTCACAAGAAGGCCAGCAACAAAGTAATAACGAGACCTATTTCTGCAAAAGATCTTCAAGTGTACAAAGTCTAGGGGAAAGTGAGATTGAAGAAAATATAACAAAATATTCCTTTAGTGAGAATTCTGCCAAGTTTTGCCGCTCGTTGGCATTACCATTTAGGGTTAATTTTAGTAAATCGATTTCAATCGACGATTCCAACAATGACAATCAAGCACAAATGAATGGAGATGCTGACCACAACTCTTTGTCTGCACAATCACCAAACTCCTCAACAGGAGGGGATGGCAGTATTGGAATAAAAACGCTGCCCTTTATTTTATCCGCTTTGCAAACTTCAACTGAAACTTCTGATCTTTTGAAATTTCTTTCTTTAAAAGAAGTATACTATTTGTGGCAGTTGGCTGGTGGTGATGTGATTGCAGAATTAAAGCGACAAGGGCTTACCAGAAAAAAGCCGGCTGTGCTAGCATTGCCCAAGTAAGGATTTATTATATATATTTCTTAAATTCAAAGCTAAGGATTAATTTCCCATTTTATTTTTTACTGTTAATTCATATTTTTCTTAGTTCGATGACATTGGAAGGGGACTCCTCCGGAAAGACCAAGGAACGAGGTTTACTCTTGGATCAAACTGTTATCATTTTGCCCCTTAGTGAACTAAAGAAAAGATTAAATGACATACCGGCTGAGGATTACTATCCACTTTTAGAATTTCCACAGTGAGTATATAGTTTTACCACTCGAAAAATAATATTGTAATGTATTATAAATCAAGTCAATCATTCCAATAGATATCATCCGCGTTCAGAAAATAAAGTTTTAATTGAGGAATCCTGTACCCTTCCACTGGTAATACGAGAAAAGGATATTGAATATCAATTTCACCGTATAGTTCTGTTTTCAAGATTATTAGGGGTATGATATCAAGTATTATGTAAGGATAAAGCTAAATGTTACTTTTACTTTGATCTTTATGTAAATATGCGTCTAAATTGTAGAGCTACCCATTCACGAAAAGCACAATTTACAAAGAGGCAATGCTGGACATTCCGCCTTTCTTTCGGTCACAAATTTGGCCATGCCTTCTAGGGATTGATGGGGACGTTGAACAAGAATACTATGCTATTGACAAAGAGACGCCAACATCCACTGACAGACAAGTAAGTGACATGATTTCTATACGTAATTGTATTATATAATATAATATTGCGTAATTAAAAACTTTTACATACTTCACTGTGATATTTTAGATAGAAGTAGATATTCCTCGTTGTCATCAATATGACGAATTACTTTCAAGCCCAACTGGACATCAAAAGTTTAAACGAGTTCTGAAGGCTTGGGTAGTCAATAACAAGGAATACGTTTACTGGCAAGGCCTAGATTCCTTGTGTGCCCCATTTTTGTATTTAAATTTTAATAACGAAGGTTCAGTAATAATTAATCAATTATTTTACTTCTAAAATACAAGTTGTAGCCAGATGATAATTAAATTAACATTCTGCTATTCAAATCTGGTTTCAGCAATGGCCTGGGCCTGTTTATCAGCGTTTATTCCCAAATATTTATACAACTTCTTTTTGAAAGACAACTCTGTGATTATTCAAGAATTCCTGGCAAAGTTTTCGCAGCTCATCGCGTTCCATGATCCTCAGCTAACTAACCATCTGGACTCCATTGAGTTTATTCCAGAACTCTATGCTATTCCATGGTTTCTTACTATGTTTTCTCGTAAGTTATAAATACGCAATTGATAGGAGTTTATCGTGATCCATGTCATGGATTTGGTTTTAATTAATGTTTTTGCAATATTATAGATGTATTTCCACTTCACAAAATATTTCACTTATGGGATAAGCTTTTATTGGCGGACTCGTCTTTCTCTTTATGTATCGGGCTATCAATTTTATTTCAACTTAGGGAATCTCTACTAAATTCTGGGTTCAATGAGTGTATTCTGCTATTCTCTGATATGCCAGGTAAATTATAATTGAATACGCTTCACGTCTGTCAATTCACGCATGAAAATATTTTTAACGGAGTTTTTTTAAAATAGAAATTAACATTGAGCGATGCGTAAAAGACTCTGTAGAAGTTTACTGTAATACACCAAAAAGTGCTTTGTGTCGCAAATTTGACCCACCATTTGCAACAAACTGTTCAGATTTGGGTCGTCAAGTCAATCTATATGAGTCTGATACAGCACATCTGAGGACCACAGCGAATAAAACGTCTCTAGATACCCACGCATTTACGCAGAAACCAATGCTCAAAACTAGCCCTTCGACTGATGCCTTAGTAAGTTTGCATTGCTTGCTTGAATGCTGCATTGAGCAGATTCCCCCTATATATTTCTGTATTTTTAGAAAACTGAAGCAATACCTTTGGCTGATTTGAAGTCTGAAAGATGCACTCGAATAAGCGGGGAAGACTTTCTTGAGCTGTTAGATGTGAATAGATCAAAATATCAAACACCAAAAATACTTGTGATCGATGTCCGGAATAGGGAAGAGTATGTACCATGAAAAACTAATTCAGACTTTAATTCAGATTTTAATAGTTGACTTTAATTGGCTTGCAGTTTCAATCGAGGCGCGATTCCTGACAGTATCAATATGCCCTATGCAACTGCTTTTTCTCAAGATGGAGCACTATCCCAATGTTCTGAATTGGGAATACTGAATAATAACATGGGAAAAATTTTAGTTGTTGTTGGGAATCGCGGGGATTCTGCAGTTAAGGTAATTCTCTGATATTGGTAACAGAATAGTATAATTAATTAAGCCAATCAATTTGTTCAATTTAAATATTTATAATAGTTTGCAGAGAAAATTCTTCGATTGGAATATCCAAAGGTGTGCGTATTACATCGCGGAATTGATATTTTCCGCTCGTCGAATCTACTGGTCGTTCCTTCAAGTGTTTGACAAAAGGGAAAAGTCATTTCTGGTCTTGGGATCCATCTTATGAATATTTTTTATGTCCCACATTGTACAAAATTAGTTCTTCTTAATTTCTTGTCACTTGCCTAATTTGAATTGAGTGCTTTATATGAAATTTTACTGCACGTTTTAATAAGTTGTTTCATGAATAATATAATCACTAAAATTACCAAAGTATGTACGCTTCATTGTCAATGTCAAAATAATTTTATTTGAATTCATGTTTTTACATTTACAAGATATTTGCAAATGCGTCTTAGGCTTTAATTAATGCGAGGTTGATTAATATTATTTAAAAGTTATTTGTGATTTTAAACTATTGCAAAATAAGTTACATTCCCACATTAGCTTTTATGATTCAGTTTTAGTATTATGGTGCAAAATAAATCTTTGTGGTATTTAAACCATGCGTAATATTTGCGTTTTTATAACTACCATGAAGCCATTAACACGTTATAATCATAGTCATAAGGAAAACAAGGAACGGAATATAATACCAGTTGTTGACGCTTTAGAACTTACCGTATAATAATAAATGTAATCACTGGTATTTTGAAATGAGAAGCTCATTATATCAATGTTGGTATTTATGATTTTTAGTTTGCCTAAAGCTATTTTTTAAAACCGCAGAGACTCACATGCATTTATGTTATGTGATGGCGATGAAGCATGGCTAATTCATTCGATTTGATTGAAAGGAAAGACGAAATAAACTACAAAAAAGGATTATTACAAGTACTTGCTGATGACATTAATCGCATATTTTATTCAAAATATTGTTGTTGCTAGCCATGTTGAGTTGGTCATGTTTTATGGTGAATCATGGTGGTTTCCCAGCATAAATTAAAATTAGATCAAGGCAAAAAATCCCACAATTTGAATGCGGATGTGTCTGACGACTCCGTCATATTTTCAACACTTATTAAAGAGAATAAGCATGATTTTTTTGCATTTCAAGGATTCAGAAATTTACCCTTGAAATTAGAGTTTGAGTGACGGCGGTGCATACCTGACGCTTTATTCTTTTTGAATAATTTTTACGATAGATTTCATTGCCACTGAATTGATTTTTGACTTCAGGGATCAAAAGTATTTACTTTTTTGAAATGGCCAGAGTATCCGGTCCTCTTACACTACTTTTAGCTACTTTAAATAATTTGCACATTCGTCCAACTGAAGTCGTCAGTCCAATCCTTAATCCTATTATTCGCCCTGTCGTTAACCCCATAATCAATTCTTTCCGATGGAGTCCACCAATCGCAGACACAAAAGTTGGGAGAGTGATGGGCACCGTGGAAGTTTCCAGAGATGGTGAAAAATATTACGTTTTTAAAGGAATCCCTTATGCGACGCCACCGGAAGGACATCTTCGATTTGAAGTATATTTTACTTTATTGCAAAAATTATGTTTAATTTATATTTTGATATTCAAAAGGCAATTTAAGTTGTTTTTAGCCACCGCTTCCGCACGAAGGCTGGGATGGGGTTTACAGGGCAAATACTTACAAGCCTTGTTGTTGGCAAATATCGTTGCTTACAAGGCAACCTGAAGGAGATGAAGACTGCTTATATCTGAATGTGTATACCAAAAAGGTTAAAAGAGGACTGACAATGCTTTATAGTTGAATTAACTTGTTTAATAAGTTCCAAATGTAACATTTTAGGTATACGTGGAAGGAACATTGCCCCACAATAACGATACCCTACATCCTGTCATTGTTTTCATACATGGAGGTGATCAACCATCTTAAAAACTAATGCACATTGGCATAATATGGAAAACTACTACAATTTTGTTTGTTTCGAATTATTTCCTTGCAGGATTATTCATGACTGGAAGTGCGGATATTTTCCGCGAAAGATATTTCATGGATGAAGATGTAGTACTTGTAACATTCAATTATAGACTGGCATCTTTTGGTTTTCTCAATACTGGAGATGGCTGGATTTCTGGTAACATGGGCTTAAAAGATCAGGTTTTTGTTTGGAATTTAACAAATAATACTCAATTGCAAGCTACTCCGTTAGCCCTTTAAAATTGCAAATTAAAAATATTTGTTTTAGGTACTTGCTTTACAATGGGTACAGGACAATATCAAATATTTCAACGGTGATCCATCCCGGGTCACAATAATGGGAGAAAGCGCTGGTTCAGTTTGTTCTCATCTGCATACGATGTCGCCCATGTCTAAGGGATTATTTGCTAACGTGATCTCACAAAGTGGCACCGCACTGGCTCCATGGGGACTTATGCCAGAACCTGCAATCCAAGCGCAGGAATTTATCCAAGGTGTTGGTTGCACAAGGGAAAACGTCGTAGATGTAATGAATTGCTTAAAATCTCTACCAGCGAGAGAATTGGCTTTATATCATGTTGGCTACATAGTAAGAAGAGCTAATTATATGCTAATTAATGCAAATTATAATTTATTGATTCTTTAAAGAAGGTAACTAATTTCGGAATAGATAGCTGCAGCGGAAGGTAAGCATACACTATTTGGTCCAACAATAGAATCTACTAAGGTGAAAGTTCCGTTTTTGCCTGACCATCCTCTGGAGTTAATGAAAAATGGCAATCTTACCCACACGCCTTGGCTGACTGGAGTAAATTCTGCAGATGGACTGGTTCATCTTATTCGTATGATTTAAATCTATATTCGCCACTTCAACTTCATGAAAGCACGATACAATGCTTTAATTGTTCATCTACTGCAATTAGTAATTTTTCTTTCGTTTTCAGCAATTTTGCGAAGCCAAAAACTACGCAAACAATTTAACTACGACTGGGATCATTTTGCCCCGTTAGCTTTGTCATACGACAGTGAGCCAGATAAAGGTCGGATTTCCGAGGCTGTGTGGAATTATTATATGAAGAATAAATTAAAATTTAAGGTGGGTTCAAAAACGGTAAAACGAGCAGCAAGAATGATGTCGGATAGGAATTTCTTCTTAGACAGCCACGATGCAGCTCTACTCCAATCTCACGCAGCTCCAACTTATATTTACTACTATACTTATGAAGGATTGTTTTCTGGGGCAAATTTGCTGTTTTCACGAACCCCTCTCCCATTACCGGGGTTATTGGATACTGTGGTTGCAGGAGGAATTAACTGGGTCACCTCCAACGTATTTCAACAAAAACGAGATAATAATATTGGTAATTGTATCAAAGAAATGAAAATATTGGCTAGTATAAGTGTTCAAATGAATTTAGTCTGAGTAATTTCCAAACAGGAATATGTCATGGTGACGAGATGGCGTTACTATTCAGCGTTCCGGTTTACATGAGACGGGAGATTTCAAAACATGACGTGGACTATGAGTTTTCCAAAAAGCTAATAAAAATTTGGGTGTCGTTTGCTGAGACTGGGTACTTAACACCTAAAATTAATTACCTTTTTTATTAGAAGCTTTAAAATATAAATTATGAAATTATCAGAGTTCCTGATCCAAAGAAAGCCGGAGAAGATTTGCAATGGCCATCAGTGAAAGAATCTAATCCTGATCTTGAGGATATTTCCCTCGAACGTATGCACCTTGATCGAAATTTTGCTATGATTAGGGAGCCATTTTATCATAGAATGCAATTCTGGAAAAATCATTCATTTTCTTATATATAACATTTTATCTTATCAAAACAAATATCAAAAGTATTTTTATTAGCGATTACGATATATTACATGATAAATAACACATTACAACTAAATACATTCTAAGGATTCTACTACATTTTGCGACTTCATGAACTAATCACGTGGAGAACCATCTTCGTTAATTTTTGATTTTGTAAGTGGCTTTGCTTCTGTATGGATTCTGGCGGTACTAGGTTCGATTGAAAATTCCACTTTCTTCTTTCTAACAATTATTGGAGGATTATCTACTTCGGTGGAGTCGTTATCGGATTCTCGAGAAGAAATAATTAATTAATAGTTAATGAGATAATGACCTTTACCATAGGATCTCTTTTTCATGAATCTTTGTATTTGTATTAATCTACCTTTGCAGAACTGAATAATTGAGCTCATACTAGTTATATCGGATGGTTCAGTCTCCACTTTGTTTACAATGCTGCGATACTCTTCTTTTTTGTTTTCATCTTCCTTAATCTGTTTTTTCAGCGTACCAATTTCCTTTTCCCTTTCATGAACTAAATGAATTAAATTAGTAACTGATTCACTCTGACCCATCTCCAATAACATAACCATTTGTCTCAAATTCTCTCTCTGATCATACAACTCAAGTATTTCCTTTTGCTTACCGGTAAGATCCTCCTCCAGACAAGCGTTTCTTTTAGAAAAACAAAAATACCCTCAATTAATTCATTTAATAATGGAATTAATTCAAAAATAGGTAAAAAAATGTATATCTATTTTAAAATTAATGCTTACCGCGAATTTAGTTCGTCAATTTGACTCTTCATTACAGTATTCTCTTTTTCAAGAATCTCTACCGTTTGCTCCAAAATCTGTTCCCGGTTTTCTCTATCAAAATCATATTAAATTACTCTTTAATTTCATGGAAGTTGTACAATAAATTAATTTGAATTCCTCTGGAAAATAGCCAGTTTTGAATTACCCAAAGATACTTGAGTCAACACCCTGGGATGGCATTTCAGACGACTCAGTCTCTGCTTCATTCTGCTTCTTATCAGTCTTATCTTCTTCCGGAACAGCAGACAACCTAGCTCCATTTTTGTCTGAGCCTTTTCCGTAGTTTTTATTGTAGTATTTGTCCACGCAGCTACTAAGAAATGAACCCGTATTAACACCAGGCGTTGTATCTAGGGACTCATACTCCAATAAAGTGAAGTCACTCAGTGACAAATTTGATATGGAAGGCGCTTCATTCATTCCTCCGGGGGACTGATCCGGCTCTGTAATCAAACAAATTAACTAATTTTAAAGAAGTACCGGCAAAACCTGAACCTGCGTTAGCGACAAGACTTACCACTAGTAGAAGGAGTATTCCTCAGCTGAGGCCTACCAGGATCCATGATGACAAGAACTATTGTGACTTATTCCCTTGTCAACATTTAAAAATTTAATTTGACCGGAAATAAAATCACTTAATCTGGTTGGAGAAATAAAATCTTTCTGAGTTAGCCAAATTATGCCATGGAATTACATCAAAATTTAACAGAAGATTGCCATTTTATAACAGCTCACTTCCGGTACAAGATGAGAACACAGACTACGAAAAACAATAAAAATATCAACGTGGATTTTGAGTGGATGAGGAATGTTCGCGCGTTACGCAATTGACAACAAAGCCAAACCCTTTTGTTCCCTTCCTTCCTTCCTCTACAGATCGAGACCAATTGAGCTCTTTGTTTTAGAAAATGCATGGTTTTTACATGACGGCGTCATTTTTAATCCGACTACATAGTCTCTTATGTAAATTAGTTGAGATCTCATGTTTGATAAGCTTCTATTATGATTCATCGATTTGAGGGTGTTGTGAATAAAATATTGAACAAGAGTGAATTAAAGTCAATAAAATCATTTTATTTCTGGCATTTTGTTATAATTATATTTGAAATGTTGCTTTTCCTTTGATAGTTATAAATAACCCCTAAAAATCACTAGGAAGCTTTGGTAATGCCAGTTCTCCAGAAATTTTAAAAGTAGCCTGATGTAATTTGACTTTGAGGCGAATTCTGGTTTTAAAACAAATTGGTTTGTACGAATTCGGGACTTGTCAAAATACATACCAGTATACTTTATCATGTTTCATCCACAGTACATATGTCATATAAATAGATGTTTTAATTTAGCCGATGTTATAGAACTGCTATTATTTAAGAATTAACATTTGAAGAAATATCTTTTCAAGTGGTTAACATAATTTCGTCAAAACTCTGCAAATTTTTTAATACTATAAGCCATTTTCAAATTATTTACGTACATATTAACAATATTCTATTTCGTACATTGCTTTTCAACAGTTCCTAATAAATTACTATCTCTTTATTTGACGTAACGGTTTTCTTTTTTTTGCTTTGTTGAGAGAACGAACAATTATACAAATTCGTAGATAATTATGTGACAAAAAATCATAACCTACAAATACTTTGTTTAATTCAGCATAGAAAAGTTTTAACTTAATTATAATAGCATTTCTAATTACCCATTTATTTAAACTACCTTATGGCTAATTGTTGCATACAGGTGATAGTCGCAGTCACTGTTTAAAAACTATTTACAAATGGTTGATTAAGCCTACATGAGTTCTTGTCAGAATTAGAATAAAATCGTATAAGAAACTTGTGCCCGGATAAGGAATTATCGACATACATCATTATCCGCAACACAAGGTCCTTCCGGAGGTGCGAGAAATACCCGTCCTTTCCCACAAACACAAACTTGATAAACTTCTGGCCTTGCAGATCTACTAATTGTAGCGGTAGGGAAGACGCTGGTCCCTGCAGTGGGCAACTTTGCTCCAGTAACACTTGCAGTTTTCAGCTTGGGCAGATAAATATTGGGAGCATCCAGTTTCACCTTTATAAAACCAAAGTACAATATAGAAATAATCAACGTAGCTTAAATACCTTTAAATTTAAACATACCGATCCAGCTTTCGATTGCAGTTTTAATTCAGTAAGGCATGTTGCAGTAATATCTCCTGCACGAGACTCTATTGCGACCCCATGTAGTGCAAAAACATTGAGGCTTCGTGTAGGGGATTCTAGTCTGTAGAGTTTTTAAAAAACGTTTTAAACGGATTTTGACGCAACGAATGCATTAGTAAGTCTAAAATATTTACCTGAGCTCGTTGCCTGCCTCCGGTCTCACCAATGGAGTTTGTACTGAACCATGAAAAACAGCTCCGCCTTCACCTATGATAAGAGGATTTACATAAATATTTACGGTTATTATTTAGAAGCTAAATAATTAGCCATGAAAATACGTACCCGTAACGCGAAGTAGTTCAGCACCTACAAGAACTTCTTTTCTGTCTGCAGAAAACAACAGTCTTCCTCGAGTATCTGTAATTTTCATTCCAGATGCCAAAATCTCCAGTTTATCATCACCTAAAAAGTGGGTCAAAGAAAAGTTGTTATTACATGCAGTGAATAATTTTTACCTGGAGAAAAAAATAAGTTAAAAGCAGTACCTAAAAATAATTTGTTATGAACTCGGCCATCCGTTCCTCTTGAAAGTAAGCTAATATTGCGCGAGGATTCTATGTGAATTGGTTGACCCTTTCTGGATCCAATTTTTGAAGCTACTAACTTATCCAGCACCATTGCCTCTCCACGAAGTTGTATTCCACCTGGGATTACTTTGAGTGGACCTAAGCCATCCTGAAAGCAGAAAAGTTTTGAAAATATTTGAACCTTTAGCACACTTTAGCTCAATATAAAGGTTGGATATAATTATGTACTTTTTAATTTAATTTTTCGTGGTAAACAATGCCCTAAATTCCATTCTTATGAATGTTTTAGAGTCAATGCAAGAAAAACAAATCCTGCCTTAAAAACTGGCTTAATCTCGGTTTAACTCAGGATTTGAATGTACTCTATGTTATTTTAAGAGTAACAATAGCAAACAGTTCTCCAACTTCCGGGTTTATAAAAAATTGTTTATTTGCACAACACCCAAACGATTTTCAGTCTTTAGGTTTATCTCTCGCTCAAGAATAACAAACAAATCGTTTGGAATCGTTTTTAAAAATGTTTATGTTTTTTAGTCACTTTTAACTCAAAACCCAATAAACTTTTACTTTCTATTCAGCTCCAAAGATGGTGCAGCGCTTTCAACGTGTGCTTTGTCAGCTTCCCTGCTTTCCCTTAGTATTTGCTAAAAAATGCTTTCACTACCTAGCAAATTAGAATTTCATCAATGAATGTAGCGGCAAAGTAATCAGTTTTACAAGCGTATCAAGATGAAAGAAAGTGGTTCATTTTTTGCATAATGTACTCATTTTGAGAAGTACCTAATCTTCAAAAACTTTTCCTTTAAGTAATTAGAAGACGGATTAAAGATCATCTGTACTTGTATCTCACGAGCACCTTGGTACTCTATCTAATTTATTTTTCAAAAAACTCCGCCATCCTAATACCATTACTTTGAATAAAATGAAATCAAAGCTTTTTTCATAAAAAGCTTGACATCTTTGTAAATAAAAACTATGAAAGGAAATGTTTTCCTTAAAGAATTTGATGGAATTCTTTTATTAGCCGATAGCAAGGGAAGCGGAAGATGCTTTTTCTATTTCTTTACAGGGAGATGCCTATTTAAACCAAATTTACGCACGAGGATCTTCAGTGTTTGGTGCACCCTAAAATCTCAAGTGGACGGTTGCAGGATAAAAGGAAAGGGAATGTTATTTCTGGTCCAGCATGACTGGAGTCAAGGACATGGAAAATAGAGAAAGATGGGAATAAAGCTTTTATCACAAAAGTCCACATAGCTACATACATTACGTGAATACAGGCTTTGTAAAAAATGTTTTTCATTTATCTTTTGAGAATTATTATAGAAAAGAAATGTATCTAATCAAGGCAACTCTTTAAGAAAAACATGTTTTGAAGATGCCAATCATTCATTTGATTGTCTTATGAATGGTCAACCGTTATGTAGAAAATATGCTACGTAGAAGAAAGTTTGTATCTTCAAAAACATTTCATCAATTAGAAATTCAAATTTACAAAAGAATACCAACTTACGGCAGAAAATTCCAAAACTTTTAATATCCACAGTGTCAACGCTAAATTTACAACAACGAGAAGGAGCAGGATGAAAAGTACGAGGAATAAACAACGTCTTCTCCAACCGTACAACCCTACTTGACATCCTTCTTGATATTTTGTAATGAAATTTTTTCGCGTTTCGTCTGAACTCAACCACTCATTCTCCATTTCGTCTTGGTGGTGGTGTTGTTGTTGGCTCCGAATATCCCTCAGTTCTTGCTGCCTCCCTCTTTGAATTACCCCACTTTGATCTCTCATTTACTTCCCTGCTTTATATTTTACATTGAGATTCGCAACTCCAAGTCATCAGTTCAATCTTTTTGAAAGTCACCCGTAATAAATTGACGGTTTGAATAAGCTTTATAAAGGGAAAGGAGTAAGTTTCGTGTCATCCTTGTTAGTTCCACTAGCACCCGTTCCGATATTTGGATAAATGGCTCCGATCTTTTTAAAAATTGCAAAGTGGTGTTTTAGCCCGTTTAAAATCTGAAACATAAAAACAAAATTATGTAATATCCCTGTTATTTTATGATTAGACAATTTTTAATACCCGATATTAAATCCAGATTGTACCAGTGTAAAACTAAAAGCATATAAAAATAACTTTCTCAATCTCGGTACAAATTACATACAAGTAATCGTAGTAATCGTGCCAGTATATTATTTACCTCATTTAATGAGCAACAATTTTATTAAAACTGGTTTATTTTCTCCAGAAATGTTTAACGTTATGATGGATAAATTTTATCGTTACACTTCAATAATAACGTTGAAATTGGGTAGCAGCAGAGCAGAATGATTTTATATAAGAAAAACAACACAACTCTAGTCATAGATCCATTACGAGCGTAAATTCTATTTAAGAAAGAAGGAAAAAATTGGACACATTATTTCCTGTAAAAATTGGCCATTTTTTTCTCAAGATGCTATTATGCCCTGTAATAGAAACGAAATCAGTGCTCACTTTCTCACATGAGAAAAACACGTTCATTGACGGAAAGACTAAAAGGCATGTTATTTTGGTAAAAACTGATACTAAAACAAGCTGTGAAAAGAAAAGGAAAGGGTTGAACTCCATTTCTTATAACGTTTGACTTGAGTGAGTAACAACCATTTACTTCCCACTCTTGAACAACCACCACCAACACCATCCCAAAAAAGTCATGCAAAGCGAGAAAAAATATCTTGTTATGGAAGCTACGATAGGAAAAAGACGGGCCCATCTAGAAATTTATTTTCACGAAAAATATGACTTCATAAAATTCTATTGCTTGCCAATCTTCCAAAGTTACTCTTCGATCTCATTTTTCTCATTCCTTCATTCCCTTCTTACCAATAAGTATTTCAAACTCTTTGATGAATTCCAACAAAAGTCAACGTTTTTTTATTCATTTGAGATGGGAGGTAGAGTTTGGAGGGTGTATAAATTTCACTGAATGGAGTAATTTTTAAACATAAAACCCATTTCTTTCCATTGCATTTGGCGCGATAACATTTTGAAATCTGACTTATTTGAAATTCCCTTGCAAAACTGTTTCTCTTTCCAATCAAAATCCTTTCTTGGCACGTTCCCTTTTTCACTTTTTTGAACTTTACTTACCCCTTTGTAAAATATGATAAACGCGTTAAATGTAAAATTCATAGCTTAAAATATATCTAGTCAACAAATCATTTTTACTTAAGAATTAAAACCATTATACATAAATACATCAACTGCAATTCCGACTCAGGAGGCCCTTCACATCGTCGATGAACAACACAAAGATTTGACCATGAACGAAGTAATGTTTTAGATTAAGAAATTTTTCCATTTTTACCCGTCATCTTCTGTCCAGCCCATATGCCATCATTTGAAAGATTTACTACATTTTGAGAATGGGACATAAAAGAAATATTTTTGAATTATCAGACGGATATTTTCAACATAAAATATTTTCCCAATTTTATTTTCCCTTTATATAAATATCAATTTTGGTGTTACTTCATTCTTCATTCTTACAAAATTATTTGAAAAGAGGGAGTTCTTTGTACAAAGAATTTATTGCAAGGAAGCTTGGACATAGAAACTACGTTAGGATTATGAATGAATAAAATCTGATCAAACACAGTACGTAAAATTAACACTATTACATATGTTTAAATCCACTCTGTTAATGAAGTAATCTTGCAATGAACTAAAAGTCATTGATATGCTCAGAAATGATTAAGCTCTTTGAAAAATTTTAAAACAGCAGTAAATTATATTTAAACTTATTTTTAAGTTTAAAAACCCTTACAGCAAAATATTACCAGTCATTTCCCTGGAGTAGCATTATTTTCATACAGTGCAGTGAATATCGTGTTTCAAAGGGAAATATCATTTTTATTGCTTCTAAAAACAATGCTACTTTCCCATTTTGGGCGACTCACAAAACTGGTTTCTACTGCAAAATAAAAACCATTTCAACGTCTCCTATTTTAAATTCATCAAAAATTTACACCGTTAAAATCCTGTCTCACTTGGCCCCTATCCAGTTCACACCGAATACTAACGAAACGACATGTAATGAACAGGTTTAGCTGTTGTTTCGATTGTACAGTACAAAATATTTCGTTTAGGTGAAAGAACTTTATTTTGCAACTAAGGACTAAAGACGGGGTAATGTATGCATTAGCCACAGAGAAAGTTACAGAATGTAAAATGCAAAACTCTGTAGTGATTTGGATTTCAACCTTTTTCATTCATATTCAAAAGGAAACAATGAGTGGAGTAATATGGCTTACAAAATCATACAACAAAACATAATATGCAACCCTTGAGGAATACAATGAACTAGGAAGGCAAAACGTTATTCATTTGTTCACTCATTTCCCCGCAACATTCTCTCTAGTTTCTTATTTTTCAAGTTTATTTCCGTTTTTACACATGCATAACTATTTTTTCTAGAAAAATAAATGAATTTCAAAGAAAAAAACATTCTTTTCTCAGGGCGAGTGCAGGCAAGCTGAACGATTGCCTGAGCAACTTTCATATAAGTTTATAAATCTGAAAATGACTACGATATACACAAAGAAATGTTTAAATGTCTTATAAAAACCTGTACTATTCCCCATCTCTAGTAATCAGTAGACTGGCAACTTGTTCATATTCGCACAAAAAAGTGAGTAGATGAGCCAATGAAATCATTTTATTATTTTTTTGTTTTAGACATTCCCTAGGGCACGTGCAAATATGCAAACTACATTTTAAATTTTGACAATGCAAAAGAGAAAATCAGGGATCAATTTGAACGTGTGTTGTACAAGGGGAAAATATGTACCTGGGAAAGCAAAGTTGGTTGTAGAAAGCAAGATTTGTAGATGTAAAATGAGGAGCGGTATTAAACTGAGTTTTTATTCTTTCTTGGGACATTTATTATGCTTTACGTCTTGAGAAAAGGATTTCATGTAAGAAAATTTCAATTGAACAAAAGATGGATTTATTAGATAAAAGAAAGAAACTGCAAATTCGGAGAGGTTTGTTCTCATTGACTATTTAAGAGATAAGTAGCAAGCAAACGAGTGAGAAAACGACAGCGTATAGTAGCTTTAAAAAAATAGTTAAGATGGCCAATACGGAAAAATTTTAGTTTTGCCTATGTAAGGAAAAGTGAGAAAAGGAGGGAGGATGAGACGAGAATGGAAATAATGATGATAATGACTGCATAAATCTTTGCTTCTGTACAAGTTGAATAGCTGAAGAAAAGCACCTAAGGGACACATATTACCATTTTGTGAACGGAATGTAAGTAATAGTTAACATCCGGTTCACACCACTATATAAGGTTCAGATCAATTCACAAAGTTGCTCCGTTATTTTTGTTTGAAACTAACTTAGTATCATCATCATAATACGCTCTTAATGTCAAAATTGCAGAAAAGGTGCATAATGCCAAGTCTCAAGGTGATGGGGATCTCAAAAAGAAGGAGGAAATGAGAGGAAATTTTATGAAATAGATAAAAATCTTCCAAAAGAAATGTTCATTCTCTTCATCCAACTGGAGAAACTAAATATGTTTTTCAATCTCGTTCTTTCTCCCCCTTTTCCTTAAAGATAATAATAACCCTTCCGTTTGCAATGGCAACAACCACCCATTGCTTGCCACCCCAACCAGTTGGTTTTGGTCTACTCTCAAAACGACGATGGTGATGATAATACTGACGTAGGAATCTTTTGGGGATTTCAAAAACTATTCAATATTATTAGTGGCATCATTTTAATGTAAACCATGTCAATATATTAGCTTGAATCATATTTTCCAACAATATTTCCAATCTCTTTATCAAATAAAGAATAATGGGACCATTTTCTTAAAATTTCTCAAGACACTTCGAATGAGTGGTGATGATGCGGTGGCGATAACTCACTTTCTTTTTTTAACTACCACTCAAAATTTCTAAAACGATCTGAAATAATATTTTCCTTTCCAACGATATTGCGACAAATTTTAGAGTCACAATTGCCACGACATTCAATTTTCTTTATTTTGCACAAATCTTTTTCTCCTTTTACCAGTTTTAAGGAAATATCTACAGATCGGTGCTATTGAATAGGGCACAAGTGCTGGACAGCTATTTTCCTATTCATATGCATTTAATGTCAAACTAATTTATGAAATTGAAAGCAAGATTGTTCCACATAAATAAAAAGTAATATTATTTTTTATATACCCTACGTACTTTTAAGTTTGTACTAAATCGTCAGTGAGTGCCACCAAGACGAAATTACTTACCTATGGTGGCGGTGATTGCATAGGTGACACGCTATGTTCGCATAAATAACCAGTATAAAAACAGTTTTTTCAGAAGCTAACTTAATGCACACAAGTATTCACATTAAAGACATGAGAAAGTTTAAGTTTTTCTTATTTTTTCCTAAGAAACATTGTATCCTGCATAGTAACAATGGGTTAAAGAAAGTATGTATCCCAAATGTTGCGGCTTAGCCCTTGTGGTGAAAGCCGACGACGTGATCTTTTCTCAACCTTGTGTATCTTATGCAAAAAGGCTTTGCGTAAACGATGGCCCATTATCCTACTTATTACATTGGCTAATCGTAAGTCATTGTTAAATTTGAATACGCGGATTCCGTTTTTATCTTTATATTGTTGAACAGCAGAGCTATGACCAAGTTTTCTAATTGGTGACACTTTCAAATAAAGCCATATGATTGCTCAATATTAAATTACCTTGGAAAACGTGTTTCCCAATATTAACCGATTTTTCATGGGGTTAGTGAATAGTTTCTGAAGTAATGCTTGCGTACACTGACGACTTTTCAAAAATCATTTATTACAAAAGGTTTAAATATTACACAAAAATGCATATAACACATCATTTCTCAATTATTCACGGCTATTAGGCGTGTATGACTTCTCTACAAATTGAATTACAGCAGCAATATCATTCCATGCACACCTCTGTTTGCTATTCAAAGCATCGTATAAAAATGTGTTTTTGCATTCCAAAACTACCGATTTTGTATTTTTAGATTGGAAAAGTAGACGAACAGACAACGAAGATATCCCATTCCTCTTGAGGAACTTGGAAAAGAAACCGAGAAACTGCTCAAAGGAGATAGCATCCATATAAGAAAAGTGATACAAAAAACAGGAAACCACTAGAACGTCAGTTGAATATAAATAAAACGCATGTGATATTATGATAGAGAAAAGATTATCATCATCGTGATTGCTCGTCTTGAATGTCGTCGTTGTGCGTAGGAAACTAGACGGAAAGTTTGGAAAAGGGTAAACCGAACAAAATAGGCTATATAAATATGCATATCAACATCATAATATATCGTTTGAATAAATTGCTCCGGTTAGTATTTTGATTTATAGGAATTTGCTACATTTCAAACGAGATGAATATTTTCATTCAATTTCCTCATCTGTTAACCTGTGTAAAACTCAACCATTCTGCATTACCCCAGGAAAACCGATAAAAAATCTCTTGCAAAAAATGTATTCTACTTTAAATGCTGTTAATAAGCCAGCATAATTGTTCAATAAAAAATCCTGTTTTCATCTGAATTCATGAATACAAAGCAGTGCGAGCCTTTACTCGACATTAATAAGACTCTATCAAATAGAAATAAAAGATTTTTTACAAATAAAATGCAAAAATTTAGACATAATACAAACTATCAACTAAAAGAAGATTTCATAATTTATTTTACTATCCTCCCTGTATTTCCAGTAAAAACACATGAAAATTATCATATGATTTTGGAGGGTTCATAAAATGAAAAGATATAAAAATAATCCAGTTCCTTGTAAGTTTTTCTATTCTTTTCTCCTCAGGGAATACAATGTGGTAGGAGGAGGAGGAAGATTACGAAGAGTGTGATAATGAATTTAAATTATTTTCACCCACGCCGAGTGAGCATTGGAGTCAGAATTTTAGTTTCCCTGTTTTTCCTAGTTTTCTAGATTCTTGCATTTTGGTGAAAATCTTTGCTGACTCTTTTCCCTGCATTGCAGCACACACATCTTTGTAAAAAGTGAGAACAAATCATTGAACGAAATGAATACAAAGTCACGAAAAGGGAATGAATTGTGAATGCGAAGTACTTAACAAGTGCATTCACTCTTGAGAAAAACTAACGGCAACACTGTTCACCGCATCCCATAAAAATGCATCGTTATGTCTTATTCCTGTTTCCATTTCTTGAAGGAAAAAAGGGGAAGAGATAAAATTAAATAATTTTTGTTTTCAATTTAAACTGTTCGAATTTGTCATGGGAGAACATGTTAGAAAAGAAGACAATTTTAAATTATTGACGGACGGAGGTAGCAGCGTGAAAAATATTCAATTTACCATTTTGTTTGCACAAGGAGGGAAAAACTTGTTTGTGATCTGATTGTGATTGGAAGTGAGTTGGCAAATTAATTAAATAAACGAAAAATGTATTTCACATAAATCTTTAAAACTTTTCTAGGATGGTTTTCTAATAATAAAGATGGAGAACGTGAACAAACAAACCATATTGAGATTTTTTAGGTTGATTCAAGAATTGAACGAGATTTTACAAGAAGCCCAACTGTGCTATTTGTTTAGTTGAAAATGGAAACATTTTAAAAACTTGTCTGATGTCATCCAATAAACTTGTAACTCAATGTCTTAAATACTAACAAAATGAAACAAGTTATTCTCCAAGAAAATTTAATTTCACCTTGACTATATCTATATAAAGACATGTAATACTTTATATGTCATCCAAAAAAGAAAAATAATCTTTTATTTTTAATTTACAAACAAATTGAAATTTAAAATACTCTGCATTTACAAGATTAAATATGTCTTTTAGGATTGTATTTTGATCAGGGTTTTGTTTATAAGAAAATCAGTTTCCCCGACATTACAACCATTTAGAAAAGTACACATTTTTACTGGATAAAAGGGAAATGATTTTTGTCACATTTTCTCTGCATGTCTGATCAAAAGAAAAGAAAGCAGTGTAGCTCCATTGTTTGGCGTTATGGGATGGCACGGTGCCACACAGAAACCAGTGAAGGTTTATTTGGAAAGTGAATATATGGGATCACAGCATGAATCCATAAAGTTACCTATCACTTACTTATCCATATATGTCATGTCTCCTTTTGTAACAAAACAAATCAATCTTGTGGAAATAAAGAGGAAAAATACAGAGCTGCGTACAAATCGAAACAGGGTTCAAATCACTATTCCAGTATCAAAATTTCTATTGTGGAAATAATATTAGGCTGGAAAGCACAAATCGGTTTTCTCTTTCCTTTTCCTCTCGACTTTATGAAAAACTCATCCCTCAATAGTAAAGACTAACAATAGAAATATGTATTAAACCCGAGAATCTACATATTTTAAAAGATTATACCAGGCAAATAAACTATTTGTACGCATTTTTAAAAGTTGTCATGAAAATAAATTAGTTGGCATTGCTTTTATATTTGAATTACCTTTCAAGAAAACGATGCACGCAGAAAACTAATTTTAATTCTGTAAAATACTACCATTAAATATAAATGTTGTTAGGTTAAGCTCATTGTAAGCTCTTGTTAGTTAACAATTTAATCTGTTTTCCCAAATGAACATGACACCTTTGATCTTATAGCAACTGAAAAAAGCTCAAAAAATAATGTTTTAGTACAAAATGAATATAAAATCATTTTTTACAATTCTTGCTGTTATCAGCAAAAGAAACCACGAAGCCAGGCCAACAAAAATTAGGGGAAGCCAAAAGCAGGGACGATGATAATGATGATGAGGAAAGAGGACAGGACAAAATGATTGTTATGTGATAAGGATGATGTCTGCTTAATGCATCTCTTCCGGTCTATGTGTTAAAAGCATTCTCACTTGCTTTCTCCCTCTCACGTAATGCTTTATTCAGTGACGGCCTTTTAGCACACATTTATCATACGGTGGTAGTGCCAGGGACGGGAATGAGAGGGGTTTTCTTCTCTTTCGCAACACTCCCTCTCTATCATTGAACAACAATGATTTTTTCCTTCCCCGCTTTGCTTTCACGATATTTAATGACGATGATAACTTGTTTCCTTACTCTTCTTTTTCATAACACCTTATGCAAGACATTTACAAAGGTTTTGTCTTATCTACAAAAAAATGTTCCTCTTTCAACATTTTTTATCCTTGCTTACTTTTACTGGCCACCTATTAAGTAAACCTTTTTTGTGCAAACAAAATGATTTCGTATTGGCAGTGTTTGAACAAAGTAAGCAAAGCAAAATACTTTTTGCGTGTACTGGGGTGAACTGAGTGAGCAAACACACTAAAGTGCTCTTACTCTTGTAAACTTTGACTATCATACTACTTACATGAATTGCATTATTTATTACACTCTATTTACTCATCCTTGCTGAAGGGAAAGTGCAATGCCACTAATGCATTTTTACAGTCGCTATTTAGCGTAATTCTTGAAAATACACGAGAATTTCACCCTTAATCGTAAAGATTCATGAACTCATTTACGCGAGTCCATCCCTTTTATAGAAAATTGTAACAAATTACAAAATGGAAATGACTAGTTGAAGAATGATATTCAAATGGATTATGCTTTAAAAGCAATGATTATAATATAATTTCGTTGGTGGATAAATCCTTTTGACTGAAAAAAATGCATTCGACCATTAATAAAGAGGTGACAAGAAGTTTTGACAGGAGTAGAGTCGTCAAGTCAGACAAAAGCAATAATACAACAAAGGATTGAATGATACAAAAATAATACTCTTTGACTGTCTATTGCGAAAATATGTTTCAACCTTGGAGAGCAGTGGCAACCAGGCACTCCAACCTGTCGATGACATGGGTAAAGAAACTGCTTTAGTGAAAGAGGAAGAACAACAGTGAAAAGGGAATGTAAACAGAAACCTGCCATTGGAACAACACAGTTATAACACTACGAACTTGTCAGAGTTTTTCAGGGTGTAAAAAGTTAACCCCGTCCTTTGAAAGAACGTGAATGAAAAATCAGGTTATAAAGTCACAACCCTACTGGAAAGCGGTTTATCTTTACAGTTGACGTCTATTCTGATTGTTTGAATGAATGGAAGGAAAGAGTAAACAGATGAAAAAATAACCACTGCGCGTAAAACTAGTTAATATATCATCAATTTAAAAACATCTTGTGCACAGGGAATCTAATCAAGAAATATTACTTTGTCATTTTATGACATGTTGACATTGTAATTTTACAATGAACAATAACGCCATGTGTACAGCTCTATTACTTCAAACAAACTTGAGTAGGTTTGTATACTTAAGTTGCTTTTTGTATTTTTTTTACCATTCATCAAGCCTGTTCATCAATACCCAATTCATTCAGACGCTATTCTTAAAGGAGAAAATATGAAAGTAATATTTTTGCTTGTTATAATTAAAGCCAATTACATCACAGGCTTCTACATTACTTCTATTATGAATGAAAAAATGAATTATTCCAGGAGTCATTTGATTCAATGTACTAACGTTATAATTACAAATTATGCAAGAAATAGTGGTCACTAGTAAAGCCGAATAATATTTGTTGGTTTACAAAAGCGACTTTCCCACTTCAGCAAAAACAGACAATGTTAAATAACTTTCAAAGAGTGAATTTTTGAAGTTGCAACTAAAAATAAGTCTATTGTAGGAGGTGCAGCTGTTTCCTTTGTTGGTAATGAACTAAATCAAAGTGATAAATTGATGGACAGACGTCCATCCGATTCGATCGCACAATTTCTTTTCTCTGGAGAAAACAGTTGTAGAAAAAAGACGAGAATTCAATGCTGTACGTTACGTTCCAAACCAGTTCTGTATGTAGTTTGGTTGAATAGTGGACTTCATCCCCTCCGCTTCAATTCAACCATGTCTTTTCTTTGTTAAACAAAAGTTAGCCATAGGCTAAGTTAAAGCATTGTACTCAATACTAAACAAAAAATTATTTACAGTTAAGGTTTTCAAGTTCTAATTTTGTTTTAAATGTTTTACATTTTTATACGCTGAAAGTTTTAAAATAATTTTTAACAGGCATCCCATATTATGAGCATTCAGCTCACATTAATGTACAAAGTTTAGTGGAATCGAATTAAACTAATCGTAAAAGTTTATTGACTTTACTTCACGTGCGTGGAGAAACTTTTACATTTCACACTTTACAACAAAGAGAAAAATCCAGGTATTATTAGTCTTTTACTAGCTCTTTGATGATCTGCTTTGTCAAAAAAGTTCTGGTCTTTCTCTCAATTACAATGATTTTGTTAGTATTTTTTCAACGTTTTCCTCCACTTTTGAAAAAGGGACTAAAACCTATTATACCTTCACAAAAACTAGATCAATCGAAACGAAACATGGATTTGTCAAGTACAAAAGAAGAAAAAACCTTCAACATGTGCCACTTTTGTCGCAATTACATTTCGCATTGCTCATTTTAGGACTTTTTCAAAACGGAAACCTTTTTAGTAATCTCTTATAATAACAATTGAATTGTTAGCAACACATTTGGAGAATATAAGGATAATAAACGAAAAAAAAACTCTTGCATACTTTGAATAAATCCAGAAGCACATTTTAAAATTACAAATGAGAGAACGAAATAAGATTGACCGCATGGTTTGAGGGCACTTTTTCTCGTTTTCTTTTGCATTTTGGCTCATCTGCTTTTGTCATGACTGACACACCAGAGAGAGAACAGGAGCGAAAACCAAATGAAAGGGAAGGAAGACAAGATCAAATTTCCAACTCAACCATTCCAAACAGATAATTTGGCTGGGTTTCTTTCTACAAAGTTTATTTTGTTTTATGTCTTTGTGAAAAGAATAATGGTTTTGTTGTGTTTCCTCTCAATGATGTCGATTCCGTAACTCAAGAACTCAATCTCAAATTTTTAAAACTGCTCTGTGCATTATTTTATGCAGTATTTCGATTATAGTGTTCTTATGGTAGCACGCGCTTGCACTGAGAAAAAATGAACCCCTATTTCCTGTGCACCTTTCAATAAAAAATTGTAATATTTTTCTTGTAAATGAGATACGCTTCTCAAATTTAATCTTGCATTGCCTCCAGCTTGCTTGTCATTATCTATAATAAGTACAGTTGGGTGGTGAGATGGAACAATAATATAGTTCTCGTCTTACGTTTCATTTTACACCGAATCTTTTTGTATTCGCTTTTTGTTTTCAGATTTAACCACCAATTACGAAGAATCAAAATGTGAAAGAATTTTCTTACCGGAAATACAAAACCATTAGCAAATAGCCATTAAAAGCTATTAAATAGGCACTAGTCAATCAACTTGTTGAAAAAGAGTTTGCTCATTGTTTTTCCAACAAAACTAATTAGATAAGAACATGAACTGGTGTTAATGACGCTTCAATATTTTGCCTGTAATAAAGTTTAATAGAACTGATAGTACAATAACACACAGCAACTGGACCCATTATATTATAATTGTACATCACATAAGTATTGCAAGAGGTTTAAAATTTGAAGCAACTTGAATTTGCATTCTAGAAATAGTTGACACTTGAAAAGCTGATAAGCTTGCACTAGTATTCCTTGAATGAAAGTAAAATTCTCTTTTCATTTACACCATTCAATCCATTTGAGTAATTTTGTGTGATAATTTAAATAACCAAAGTCTCTGGGAATGAATATGAGGAATGAAATTACTGGAAATTATTCACTTATTACCACCGGATTGGCAAAAACTAGCACGATCTTTCACACGCCTGCAACACCTTTTCGAACACACTACTTCCGTGAAATTAGCAACAAAGCAAGATCATCAACGCAACTGCATACTGAAATATTGGCTTGCCTTACGCAACTTTATTAAACATTTACATAAACAAGTGCAGGTTTTTGCATTATTGTGGGCAAGTTTGTGGAAATAAGCTTAAAAGCAAGTAAGAAAAGATATGGTTAGGACATAAACCTTTGTTTCTTAAATAGAGCCGCCTTTGCCTTTTTGTCCCTTCAATTTTCAAAAGTGTCTATTTTTATCATGGTTTGTGTTCTCTTCAGCCATGCAACGTGCAAAAACACAGAATCTCATCATATCCCGTCCTCGCCTAGCTCATCTATTGCTTCATGACTTGGTTAAAAGAGGAAGAACCTGTAGGAAAACATGCTCGTCGCTTATCCGCAATTTCTTTCTCTAGTTATTATTCTTCTTGTAGAAAATTCTCTTCTGTTAATGTAAAAAGGGGAAGCCGTGATCAGGATAAAGATGAAAATGATGATGACATACATATATGTACATTTACACAAGCGCTAGCATTTCATTACTGCAAAAAAGCTTTAGAAATAACCTGGCTAAGTTACTTGCTCTATTTTAAAGTCTCATCAAGATGGAAAACATATATTTTAACACGGAAACGGAAAACAAATGGAAAATGCGATAAGCTCAAGAAAATGCAAGTGAACCAATATATGTGTAGGAAGAAGTTTATATCGGATCACTTGTCAGCTTTATGAGTCCTATTTACGTACTACCAAAAAATTGTCGCGTCAATGTGCGTTTAACTCGAGAATCTCGAGCGTGTCCTATGCCCCCAACGACGAAAATCTCTTGGCATGATCATATCGCCTTTATGCAGTTGCATTTCTCGTTTTACCATACTCCTTTCCTACATCCTTTCTCGCAAGTAAATTAATGCAAGCAGAATTTAGAAAAAAAAACCGAAAATAAAGAGATTGTAGTAGATCATGTGTGCAGGAGCAACTGTAACAACTAAATTAGAAAACCGTTTCCTGTACAAGATAAAAAATAGCGTACAATAGTGCAGTAAAGTAGATTTGGGCAGATAACAATTTCTATTTTTTAAACATCGCGTAAACAATCAAGGTAAGAAAGGATGTTGAGATTAAATTGGATTTTGTTAAGACTAAAATATTTGCTAGGAAGGCAACTCTGATGGAGGAGTTGAAAACATTGCAAATTACTTAAGCCTAAGCTAGAGAAGAGTTTTGACAAGAAGTAGATATTTTCCTTAAAATGTTTTGAACTCCATAAACTGGTTACCTTAAAATATGCTCTGTTTGGAATGATGATGACATTTATAAACATCTATATATACTTTGACAAGAATTAAGACATAAATCTTCATGAAATATACAGCAAGATATGGATACCAGCCAACATATTTATTGGCCAAGTTCAGTTTTATGATTTTTTCCTAAACTACTCAAATAATGTCTTTTTTGCAATTGAAAGCACATGAATCAAAGAGTCAATTAAGATGTACATTATTCAAACATTTGATAGCCTACTGTTATTGTCTGATAACTTTAAAACACTATAATTAGAGAGTTGATCACAAGTTTATAGTAAATTGTAAAGACATAAACTCAAAATGAACATTCTGAAACAAACATTCACCACAGGATTGTTTACATCTATAAATTAATTGAATGCACGGACTAATTAGCAAGTAATCAGATTACCCAAACTGTCAGTCATCATCAGTACTGTTAACACAAGACATGTCTTCTTGTTATGCATGCGATTCAGCGGGAAATCGTGAGTGTAAAATCAATCCAGTCCCGAGCCCGATGTCGTGATAACGACTTGAATACTTCTAGCACCGCAGTTTTCACATTGTTCCCAACTGAAGTATTTTCCACAGGGCAATTAACACTTTTAAACAGCTCAAATTTTCATTAAATTATTCCAATAACTAAATTTCAGAGTGATATATTTTGATCAGCTTTAAAAAACAGGTTTTGTCTGAACATTCCATTAATTTCATTGCCTACGAATAGATAATAGTTTTATAAGATTCCAGAGAAATGACATTTGAAACATGGAATAAGCCAAGACGTTTTATCCACCATAAACCTGAATAAAGTGGATAAAGTAAAATTAGAATCTAATGGGAAACAGTGCATGCACTCTCTTTTGTCGGAGCCAAAATCAACAAAAGTAAAGAATTCATTTGAGATTGGCACTTATTTTTTTAACAATTTTTATACGGAAAAACTACGAGGTTTTAAGGAGGAAAGAGCTGCCCCATTTGTAGATCCATTTAATTCAGTCACGCATCAAATAAATAAATGTAATGATTTGATGCGTGAAAAATGAAATATAGATTTATGATATTTATGTCCAAGTGAATGGAGGTAATGTTCAATCTTTTTCTTAATGCTTTTCCTTGCAATTTTAAATTTCACACAAAAAACCTTGTGGGCAATCAACAACAAGTTTTTGATGACTCGTGACATAAGTGGAACGTTGCTAAAAATGACAAAACCTATCAGCGGCTCTCTTCATATGATTCAGAAATACTCTAAAAATATTTAAAACCCAGGAATTTTAAGTACAAACTTCTTTCTTTCTTCTCTCTAACACAAAAATTTGTGTTTTAGTACTAACCGGAAAATGCAACATTCTAATAAAAAACTTTTCCATTCTCTGTAAAAACCTTCATCACACTGTAATGATAAAGTTATGCAATCGATCAGGATAGAAAAAACTCAGAAAATTGGATTTCAGCTTGGCATTAGTTCATTATCGTAATTGGAGAAAGAAGTGTCAAGTGGAATAGAAGAATATCGTTAAGTCTTGATATATAATGCCTTGTTTACTACAAACGTTGACATGTCATGCATTTATGATAAAGTAGATTTTAACCGCTTGTACCTTCACAGTTGTTTCTGGCAATTTCTTAGCATAAAGCTTGCCAGACGTGTAATATATCATAGGAAAGAATGAGGACGTAAAGTATGTCAAGAGAAATTAAGCATATTAAACTTTCTAATGATATACTCAAAAAAATCTTAAAAGAGGTTTAAAACCCTCTAGGAATTACTATTACGGATCATTTACGACAAATTTTTCAAAGTTTTTGACCCAGGAGAAAATATTCTGGTATTATTTGTAGATATTTTATTTTCTTTATAAAAAATCCAAACATTTCTGAACAGATTTTATTTATCTGGTAAATTAAATATCTTCCAAACGAAATATTATCATTTTTTTACAATTATTACCCGTGTTTGGATTAGCGTCGCACACGATGTCATTGAACACACGTAGTATTTATCCTAAAGTTAGGATAAGTCAATTAGTGAACAAAAATTTGGACAACTATAATTTCTGTCGGATAAATGTCAAATATTATATCAGTGTTCTATCATACTTACGTTATTACAATGTTTGATGTCAAATGTAGCTAACTCTACTGCCAAATTATTTATTTATAAAGTTGCTCTCATGAATTTGTACAGTAATTCTCTTTTCCTACCAAATTAGGCGATAGCTTTGTAGCAGTAATTCCATTCTGTAAATAAAAGTGCTTATTTTTGAAAAAATATGTTTGTATGAGTGTGTACAAAGCTTAAAATTAGTTTAATGCTAAGATATGAAACCCTGAAATGATTTGTTTGTAACTCATTTTTTGTTTCATGTTTCATCTATGAAGCGTTGGTAGTTTAAAAGATTGTAAAAATTTCCTTCCCATTTCCCGCTTAGTTTCCTTTATGACTTCCAACGGAAATGTGAGCACGGAGTCAAAGAACAGGGTCACTGATTAGGGTCAAAACGGCGCGAAATTGAGTTGGGACAGTGTTATTGTTTGTGAGTTGACGTGAGGTAGGAAAAGTGGATTTAGAGGAAATAACAGAGCAAGTGTCAACCCTCAGGGAAATGTGTATCGGAAGGAACAAATTCAATTTCTTCCGCTTTTTTTCATTCTGTCTTCTGTCATATCATTTCGTAAAAAAACTATAGTCACTACAGGAATTTGTGACAGAAAGGAGAGAACAGAAAAATAGTGTTTTCTTCCTCCAGTCATTTTCCCATAGACCATAACCAACTCAAAATGGGACTAATATTGTTCTTTAATTCTATTTCTAGTATCTATATCAAATATAATATACTGCGATCATGTTGATCCTGTAAAAGGAAAGGGAACCCCCAAAAGATTTTTTGTTTGGAAAGAAAGAAAGCTGATACTGACTGACAAGAAGTGAATGAAGCATTGAATGGAAACAGAGATAGCGATGATGATGTTGTTGATAGACCTATATCTTTCCCTGTCTTTTCTTTTATATATTCACTTTTGCAAGACGTGAGCTCAACTTGTGCATCTTCAAATAATAAAAATGCTTCCGTGGTGGTGTGTCCTGATCCAACCAAGACATTCGTGTGTAATAGGGTTGAAATAACTCAATTCTAGGGTCGACGATATGATAAAAAATCTTCATTTTCCTCGCCATTGTAGATGAAATGGAAAAATGAAATGGGTATAATAATAAAAACATGTATAAATCCAAATTGAATGAAAAATACGCATATTATATAAGCTTACTCGTTGCAATTTCATGCACTACACCTTACACCAGGTAGGGATGCACAAATAAAAACCAGTGAAAGCTTCCCAGAAATTATTTTGGTATGATAAATACAATATCCAATTCCTATGCGTTTACAACTAAAAGATTTACAAAATTCCGGTTTTATTCACCTTTTAAAAAATACGTGCAATTTTAAAAAGATATAAATTCACATGATATTTTCTAAGTTATTTTAAAAAATTGTATTACGCAATCCTGGCTCATTTGGTCCAATGAACTGATCCAGTTTGATGCGGATTAGGAACATGAAAGTTGCAATAGAAAAAATTTACTCGGTTTTGGCAATTATTGCTACATACTTGAACAATTAGAGGTTTGAATTTCTCGAAAGGTTTGTATCCTTGCCCCTTTTTATTTATGAAAATGAGAGTGTTTACATAATTAGTAAAGGTTCATCCTCTAATTACAATAAAAACAGAATTGTTTAGCGCAGTTTACGCTTAGAAAGTAATGAAGAAAACCCGGGTATTAAAGTCTGTAAATTTCTGTTTAAAATTAGCGAAAGTAACACAAGGAAGGGGTAGAAAGTTAAGAAGAATGAATGTGGTTTTCTTTTATGGAAGACTGTTGCTACAAAACTGTAAAAGGTGGTCTTACTCGCATAATAAAACTCATTTGTTTGGTGATAATTAAGATAAATGTGGATTGCAAAGAGTGCACATTCTACAAAAGTTAATGGTAGCTATGCACTTGTAATACTGCAGTTTGCACCCCCAACCATCCAACTACTATTAAACTTGAAAAAAGCTTTTTCAAGAAATGAAAACAGTTAAAGAATGCATCTAAGTCAGGCCTGGTATATTCTATACCTTCCAATGAAGAAAATATTCAGTATCTAATAAAAATTATCAATTTCATAAACTACAAAACTTAATGATTTTCTTCCCTGTTCTTTTATTGTGTTGTAATGAAGCAAGTATGTAGAATTTTTAAAAGCACACATGTTTACAAAATGGAAACGGTTTTGTTCAAACCTTCTTAAAACCCCATCCGTCTTTCAAAACCGTGAAAGTTTTTTGTTGGTGTTTGTTGTTGTATTAGCAGTAGTGGGCAATCTTTTTCTAAGAGGTGTTTCCTTCAAATGATCATGACGAAGATGATGCCGTGTTTTCCTCTTCTGTATAATTTCATGTTACACAAGAAAATTTTCTCACTAAATTGGTTTGCTTCGATTTCCCCTGAGAGTTGCTAGTCTATGAGCAGAAGATACTTATGTACACACCTAAAACAAATTGTAAACTGCAAAACAAGACAAAGCTCTATCATCTTACCCCTACATAGCTATGACTGGTATAATATTAAGCAGAAAGAACTGGCTTTTGCTTGGTTATTGACTGCCAACAAAGTAAAAAGATTATGCGAGAAAACGTAATAGGTATTTGTAGGCAAAACTGGAAAACTTTGTATCAATCCCCATCACCATTCCTCTGATGAATTAATCTCGGGAAATTAAACAGTTAAAGGAAAACTTAGGACACAAAGCCTATTTTCAACCGTACAACTGTACTGCGTACTTTTCAGAAAATGTAACGTTTGACAAAATCTAATTAAATAAAACTATTTTTTATTACAAACACATCAAAAAATGTTTTTTGATATTTAAAAAAACGAAATATATCTGCATTTACCTTAAGTTTGCTTCTTTCAAATCCTCCAACCAGCAAATATCTTCCATCTAAATGTTGCTCATTACTTGCAAGCCCTTCCGTAAACCTAAAAAAATAAGAAAAACGACTAAATAGTTTGAATTTATATAGTTTTCAGCAAATTAATCTCCAAGTTTTTCCCAGTGCATTCATCAAAAAAGATTTTTATACGCTTTAATACAACCCAGTTTTTATTTTGCAAAAGTAGGAAAAAATAAAGAAGGTAAGGAGTCCCACAGAGAATTTCAGGTATCCTGCTGGGGCTCTTGAAAACGCAAATCTTTTGGGATAAACACTGCTCATTTTCCACTTACACAAGCTTAACATCTTCTTTACGTCTAGTACATGTCATACAATAAATACACGAACAAAGTGACTAAAGTATTCCCTTCATCCTCATATCTATTTTACAAATCCGGGAGAAGGAACTTAAAAAAAGATACAAAAAACTTGCAACATTTTAAAAAGAATGGACAAGTTTCTTTTTAGTGCAGTAAAAAAAATGTAATGCATTTGTATTTGTACGTCTGGATGACTTAAAGACGTGCCACGGAGAAAAATGGGCCTGACACCAGTTGCCTACCAAAGGTTTCCCCTGACACCCTAAAGTGTAATTTCAGTATGATTCCGATGGCTCTTTTCCCTTTCTCGCTTTCTTTTTCTTTCTGTACAAGACGGAATATCAATGCTCCCTTGTGATCATCCTGTTTATATACAAAGCCAGTTCTAAAACTTTTACTTTGATTCCGGTCAGGTAACAGTGGCAAATATAAAGCAGAAGAATAATGCAAAGACTATTTTTATAAAATGAAAGAATATGTGGATGTGAGCAAGGGAATGCGTTTAGGAAGCTAACGAGTCCATTCATTCACGTTGGATTTTTTTCTCCTAAAGTTTCCTTCCAACATATTTCTGTCTGTCTCTGAGGTAAACACGCTTACATGATTCCTGCCCACCTACATAGATATATAGTTTCCCATAAATACACGATTTTTTATTCGAAAGAAAAGCAGAAGGGGAAATTTTTCGAGAGTGGAATTCCAAAACAACCGCAAAGTGGTCCTTGCTGATTTTATTCTCACAGTCGAAATTCCTAAAAATATTTTATCTGTGCTTGTCTCAAGGAGTTCAGGTGGATTGTCATGTTTTTGTCTGCGGAAACATCACTCTCAAAGAAAATGTAGGTTGCTTTGTTTACCCAAATATCTCACTCTCGCGTATTTATTTCTTGTCACAATTTGAGCAATGCTTTAACCGCAAAAAATAACATTTTTGAAAAATTTCTTTTAAAAAGTCTAATTAAACATTAAAACTGTTGCATGTATCATACTGGCTGCTGACAGTGGTTTTACAATAGGAATTTTTTTACTAATATCAAAGCAAATATTAATTACATCCTTTTGTAATTTTAAATGAGAGTTAATTGGAATCCACAATGTCTTTTTGAAAAAAATCAAAGGTTTTCAATATTACTTACATAAAACAAACGTTTTGAGAGTTGTTGTACGAGCATTTATATTTGAGCTTATGTTTAAGCGCCTCATTCCCCCTTTCTGCTTTAATTGTAGTATAATAGGAAATCCTTCAAGCGTGCATGCTTGCTTGTCAATACAACGAAGCATTACAAGTGTTCCTTTCGAGACTACTGAAATTATCTACTTTCTCTTTTTGGTCTCTATCATCCTCCAAATCGTCTCCAGCATCGAAACATTTTCAAACATATGAATGTGTAGCTTTGTGAATTACTCTGTGTTCAATTGAATTTATTCGGGGAGAAAAACTTTCAAAGTATTTCTAGAAGAAAAATAACTCTTTCATTTTCTATTCACTCAATCACCCAAAGTGAATGAAAAGGAATGTACTGCAGGTAAAAGTGAAAAACGGTTTCCTCTTCTAAATATTTACACTTTATCAAAATTGAAAGCTGTGAGAAATACTGCATAAATATGCTCGTATTTTTCTTTTAACCCAATCCAACCTGTTATTCCTTCAATTGGTAAACATAACGGGATTTTCCCCACTTGAAAATATAAACACACTGTGCATTGAAATTTTAAATGAAATATTTTATCTCTTAATACCCCAATCACCACTGATCTTTTGACTTTTTATATAATCCAAATTTTCGGGGCATTGCAAAATTCGTGGAATTTACAATTTACACAAATCCAGCAAATATTACAATTTTCAAAGCTGTAAGGCGTTGATATGGTAAATGATGGAAATTAGAATGTCTCTCGTGGATCATCTCGCTTAACATAATTATAATCATTGCCGCAAAGCTTCGTTCTCCATTTTGCGTATTTTCATACCAAGGCCAACAGCATTCTCATTCATGATTCTCCTCTTTCAGATGAAACTGACAGAGAGAAAGGGAAATATTGCCAATATCCGCAGTGAAATGACTTCATTTCCACTTCATTACGGTCATCAAGCACTTTAATTGAGTCAAAGAGAAAAAGTTAGTAGGATGAGCAGAGCTTATAAAACAAAATCCTCTATTCTGTATACATTACTTGTCGTGCTACCCGTCTTTTGACTATTTCATGGCCTGTCCTCTGCAGGGAATGTATATTCTCATGTAAAAAAGAATTGGCCTGTTTAAACATCTTTTTACCATATGACTTTATGTAAAAATTATGGTAAAAACCTGTGAAAAATACGTCACAA
>JAANSO010000209.1:0-58761 GCA_036507315.1 Lepidocyrtus fimetarius
GGGGAAACTAAATAGTGGGGAAACTAAGGTAGGGAAACTGAGAGTGGGGAAATTCAAAGTGGGGAAATGTAGGTAGAACCTCACCACTTTCTTTATTGGACCTAATATACTCAAAAATTTCCAACTTTCTTCTCGTACAAATTAAACTTTTTTCAAGAAATGTCGACCATGCCTCTTTTTTCCTGTCGCGGATGTTTGTGCTCCTTTTTTCAATTTTTTTTATTTCACTGCAGCTGAAACAGTGATGGTTGGCGATGATACAAAAGTGTCGAGTGAAAATGAGACCACACACTGTGAAGAAAAATATAAGTAGGCAAACATGTGAGCTTCTAAAATCGCTCTTGTCAGAGGATGTCGTAGCAACGGAGAAAGGAACACTTAAATATACATTTCCTCTATACATACTTATATATGTGAGCTGTTATGTATGACGTAAAAAAACTTATTTTTTACATAAAGAATAGCCTTATTTAGGTGACTTAATGTACATTGATTCGGAATTGTTTTTGTTTCCAAATGCTAAAACAAAACTTCAAAAAAGAAAGTTTTTTGTTTTTGCTTTCATGCGAGAGAAAGTTTTCCCCTTGCAATAGGCTATTACTCTTAAGTATGTTTTTATGTAATGTTTATGGCGAAAAAAAGACTATAACTAATTTCTTTCTGGAAATTCATCTTTTAGAAATCATTAAAACGAAGCTTTTAAAAAGAGATGTATTCTTTCATCTTTTATACATATTTTATACATATTTATGCAATAAAATTCCATCATTATACGATTTTTTTTACTTCTTTTCTCCATTTCCTCCACCTTATCAATTTCAATGGGGAGAGAAATGGGCTATTCTGTCATCATCATTTAGATTTTTTCACTTTGCATCACTATGACCCGCTTTTTTCACCGATATGGTGATTATTTTATCTTTATGTTGATCATGTTGATGACAATTTCAGGAAAGCTTTGTTGGTACGTTTTGGCACGTAGAGTTGTGAAGAGTGAAAGGATGATGATGATGCGGATATGATAGGATCGTATTTTCCTATTTTTCCTTACTAAAGTCACCCTTTATCCTTTCTGATCATCATACTTAAATATTTAGTACTGCTCCGGCCTGTAAGAATTTCCTTGTCTTTGTAGAAAGAAACCTTCTTTGCTAAGCTTTATCCGTCTATATAATATCATTGTTATTATTGCGTTCTTAAGAGCTCTTTTGGAGCCTTATTCTGATATCGCAAGATAAAGTTGCACTTTTTATTATGTTCTTCATTGTGTAAATTATTTTTTCTACAGCTCCAGAAGTACTCGCACAAAAGCCATACGGGAAAGCAGTGGACGTTTGGAGTATAGGGGTAATTTCGTATATTCTACTGTGTGGATATCCCCCTTTTTATGATGAAAACGATGCAAATCTCTTTGCTCAGATCCTGAAAGGTCAGTAAAAACCTATTGCAAAATGTATTAGTTTTTTAAGCATGGGGAATTCAGGAAAGGAGGGGGCTGCAAAGAAAAATATATTTCTAGCTTGATTGATAATCGTTATGAAACACAGTCCATTTTCAACTTACCCCAGGGGAAATCTTTCACTTTTTCATTTTTAAAAATAAAGGCTTGTCGTCATACTCTTAAAACTGTACATTTTTTCATAATAAAATCCTATTTTGTATGAATCTTTTTTTAAACAGGTGAGTTTGAATTCGATTCGCCGTACTGGGATGATATTAGCGACTCAGCAAAAGACTTTATTCGGCAGTTAATGTGTGTGGATGTGGAGAAGAGGTATACCTGCAAACAAGCCCTTCAACACCCTTGGTAAGAAAAAACTATTCCAATCAACATCATTAGAACTACTTTTTGATCAAACATTTCTTATATTTTCTTAGTAATAATAATCATCTCCGTTGTTATAATTATGTTGGTATGATGGTTACATAATTATAATACTTCATATTTCGCATAAGTAAATACTTATTCATCTTTCCTTATTGTTACAAAGTTATTCAACGTACATCTCGCTAACAAGAGGTTCTAAGCTTATAGGCTTTCTGTTAGTACTTAATAAAGTCGGATTAGTCCAATTCAGTTCGTATAAACATACTTTTAGGATTGTATAAACTTCAAATTTGCCATTCATTATATACTTTTCCTTTCGTGGAAAATCATACGATAATAATGAACAAGGAAAGTTAGGATGATCAATGTGTGAAATTCAATTTAGTTTTATTAATAACACAAACTTTCCTACTTTCTACTCGTACACACTTCCTGTGAATAGCCTAATGAGGAACAGGAAGTAACTAAAACTTGTTGTGAAAGAGTAATGGGGACGGTTTCAGAATGCAAATACGCTTGATTAGAAAAGATGATGATAAGAAAGCAAGAAGGATGTTACTTTATTAAGGCGTTTTCTAATTTTCTTTAGTTTTTCCACAACATTATTAATGAATTGAAAACCTATTGTGTTCTATACCTCAGCCGATTTGCGTAGGAGGATTCTATTATTTACTGAATATTAATTAATAATTAACCGCAAATTTTAAATTCAGTTTCTAGTCGTGCTATCATCTCCTTTAAAAACTTCATGGAAATATAAATTACTTTTGCAAACAGGAAACAGTAATTCATACGTAATAATATGCTTGGTTTGTGAGCGCCAGATACTTTAATACCTTTTATTTTTGCAATAACAGGGTAGCTGGAAACGCAGCCAGTGACAAGAACATCCACGGAACCGTATCAGAACAATTGAAGAAGAATTTTGCAAAATCCCGTTGGAGAGTAAGTGATTTTTTATTTGGATATTCAACAGTAAAATATTTTATTGTAAATGACGACGCTTTGTCACCCACTCATAAACAATCTTCATCGTATCCAAAAACGTGTAAACCCCGGAAAAGCTATTTTTAAAATGAGAGCAACTCCATCCAACCAGAACCTATCAAAAACAAGCTCACTCAAGCGAATTTAAAAATTCAAGCTAATGTTTATTTCAAATTGCGCAATTCAAAACTTTTACATAACGTGATTAAAGTAATGAGGATCCTTATATGAGAGTAAACTCTTTAAAAACGACGACAAATTGAGGATTTTTCATTTTATTTTTGTTATTTTTTCTCGAGTGGGTTTATATCTTTGTTCAAGGATTTACTTGGAAGTGAGTGTTGCATTGTGTTTGGTGTGGTTTGTGAGCTCATTTTGGAATTGGAATCCTTTTGTATTTTTTTGGGGAGTGGGTGACAGAATTTTATGCGAGATACTTAAAAGAAAATGAAATGGAGATGATGATTTACGTAAAAAATACCGTAAATAGTTAGTAAGCAGATCTACACAAAAGTTTGTAATTTAAGTTGGTTTTTATTCTCTTCTTTCTCCTTCACTTATTTTGGATTTTATTTTCCACGCGTGTGCTCCCCATAAAAACATTCATTTTGTTGATGAAACTCAAAAAAATTAGTTCTTGTCCTTTTACATTTTAGCGAATTGGCTAGTTTTTCAAAAAACACGAACAACTGGAAAAAAACCAACAATTAATTTCGTCGTTAAAGCAAAGTCCTTTTGGAAATACACGTATTTCATAGATGATAAATTCAGTAATAAAAAAGCAACGGTGATTTGTTGCGTGAAATCATTACTTCATCCACTCCCATTTAATTTGTTAAAGTTGTCCAACTCTGGAGGATGAAATATTTATATTTTTCTTTTATTTATTTTCAGCAACTCATGCATGCCATTGCGATGGTGCACAAAATGCAAAGATTAGCCCTTAGCAGCTCAAACAGCATGGATATCGACGAGAAGAAATGTAGTACGATTGAAGAAGCAGAAGAAGCCGTGGATGAGGGATCGCAGCTTAGTATTGTCTAAAACGTTATTTTAGCTTTTATTACTACGAAAAAAATCTAATTATTAAATTATTCAATAAAATATTGTGAAGAAAAATGAAGTTTTGAAGCCTTCCTTTTAGAGTTGCGTTCTTATGAAAATATAAAATTGTATTTATTCTATAAAAACTAATTTAATCAAGGTGAAAATATAAATTGGGAGTGATGAAAAAATTTTATGTAAAAAGAGAGTGAATTACGTATATCTACTCCCTGCAGGATAAAGGGAAAGTGCTTCTGAGGATTTAATGAATGGTTTTTAAGATTAAGCAAGTATTTTTAAGGCGATGAAAACGCTGAAAAAAACTAGAAGACGGCTTATGGACGAGGATCATGATATTATTAGAATTAGAGATACCTTTTTATTCAAAAGATTAAAATGTAGAATAATGAAAAAGAATCTATTTTAAAGCAATCTCTTTTCTAAAGGAACGCCTACGTAAAACCAATTGTTTTAGAATTTTTCGTCGAAAGTTTTTATAAATTGGCAATGATTTTGGTAAACGCGTTTTAATTAAAAGGATTTTTAAACAGTTTGTTTTTTAAACACTCCGAACTATATGGTGTAGTTGTTGAACGGTTTGTAGTGATGTTTTTACTCGATTTAAAATAAGGATGGAGAAGTTACTCTGTTTAAGAATAGATTTAAAATTAAAACTGTACCGATTAAATATAGTCATTTTAATAATTGTAAACGTGCCTAACTCTTCTGATTTTTGGGCACGTCAATAAAAATGCCAGGAAGCATTAAATTAAATTATCCGTGTCTAAAAAATCAATTTAGTCTTTTCCAAATATCACAGGCTGCTTTATTACAGCTATCGTTTTTAATCAAAACCTTCTTACAACTGAATTAATCATATTTGTGTATGTGTAATTTAATATTACTTGCTCTTGGAGAGTAATCCTAGAATATTATGTAATCTTGTATATTTTCTTAATCTCTGTAATACATTCTTTTTAGTTGTGAAAGTTGGAATGAGGTAGGTTTTTAAATTTTTTCGAAAGAAATTTACTCCGAGATGGAAGCTTTTTAGCGAGTTTTAAGTATCGACGGCCATTTAAAGAGTTGTTGTTCCAGTTGTAAACGAATATTTACCTTAACGTATACTTATTACCATTTACTATATATCAATAACGTGTATTTTCGCAAGTCTCTTTAATCATCAACCTCTTATCTAATCTGTCTAATTAAATTTGCGGAAAACGAATGATTTTTACATATTTAAGAGCTTGGGCTTTACTAAAAAACATTGATGATTATAATTACGCAAATGATCTCAGTCAGCGTGACACGCCCCTTCTGATGATTATTAAATTTACAAACTAATGTAATAATTAAGATTAAAAATGTTACAACGATTGTTTTCCTTCTCTTTCTTCCTATTTCTCTATCTCACGTTACAACGTTTAACCGAAGATGAAGCAGTCATTTAAATGTTAAATACTGATGATAAAGATACTGAATACTGTTATTGCAGATGTTTATCGTCTGAATCAAAAGAAATTATTAAATTATAAAGGGAAAAAGAAACCATTATTGATAAATTAGTAGAAAGTACTTTATTGTACATCCTCATTATTATCGTAAACAAGATAAAGGTAAAATATATTTATGTCCTGTATTTAAAATCTTTTAAACAATTAATGAATTTCGGGAAAAAATAAAAAGAAACTAATTTTAATGATTTATTTATTATAACGGTAAATGGTTATTATGGAGAAGGAGAATGTTTTTTTTGGAAAATGAAATGCCTGGCCGGCCTGTGACTTGTTAGAAAAAAAGCACAAAAAATAAAAGCTACTTAAATTTAACTGGATGAAACCGCAAAAAATTAAACAAAAGAATCAATTTTTTGCTTTTGTGCTTTCTCTTTATCTTTTGTGCATAATCAGCTCATTTTGGTTCTCATAGGCAATTTATTGATCAAACGCATAGCCATTCTAGCAAAATTTTGGAATCCATCTGTGCATGACTAACATTCTTCCTCTCGTGATCACACAGATTATGCATTTTGAAAGGACACAGATTTAAAAGTATTTGCACTAATCATTTTTTAAAATTGTGGTGGGGAATAAAAGTATAGTTTAAAAATGACTGGAAGGGAGTCAATTCCTTTTGTTTTAAAAGGGCCAGTTTCTGTGCAAGTAATTGACCACACTGCAACTGACACTGGGAGGAAAACAGGGTGTGCAGTGATAGATTTGAGATTTCCGAACCCAAGTCAAGTAAGGTTTTTGTACTTGTATTATTATTACTAGAATAGGGCAATGTTTAAATTTGATATGCAAATGAATAATCCGTATTACTTTACGCTATTGCACAAAAAAGGTTGGGGAGTTAGTTTTCAGCAACTATTACACGGCTTGGATGTCCATCTACGTAAAACGGCTACCAGTTAAAGGCACAGCAGCTAGTGCTGGAAAACCAGGAAATTCTGGAGCTACCGGCAGAGCTCGCCCCCAGTTCGAACGTTCAATCTCTGTTGACTTGAGTGGTGGTGAGTAGATGCATTGATTTATATTGCATAGATACTGAAAAGGATCAAAGAAAGAGTACAGAAACGTATTTCTCAAAACAAGCGCAATTAAAACATTTATTTTAAGGAAATGACTTCAGGAACAAAGTGAGTACTCACGTTGATGCCGATGGGGGTAAAACTGGAGATTTATTTGCTCTTGAATCTCTACATTCCACAAATCTTAACTTGAGCTCAAGAAGAAGGCACTCATCCGGGCCAAACTCTGGGGAAATATCAGACCGTCCTTGGGAATGTTGCATACCTATGAAAACGCTTATGCATTGTTCTCATTATGAAGCTGGATGCCAGGAGAGTTTTTCTATACCGGCAACTGAGGTAAAAAAAGAACGCCAAATGACGGAATTTAATTGCTATAATTACTCCATTAAAACCATTTATTCTGATGACCTTATTCAAGAGCCTTGTTGAGTGGAAGGACGTTGTTATAATGAGACTAGTTCTGTATCAACCGTCAACTGTTTGGAAAATGTTTTCAGTTGAGGATGTCAACGTTTACAAGAATCTTCCTAAGAGAGGCTGCACCCAAGCGGATGACAACTGTCGCCAGGTAGGAATTACTTGCCAATTACGCAATACATTGAGTATAATTAAGAAGGAAATGTTTTGAATTTTTACTAATCCTTTTTTCTAGCGGGAAGGATGGCTCGCTACTTTACGTCTTCATACAAAAAAGATGCTTGGAGGGCAACTCGTCGAACCTGAAAAGTATGAATCGGATGAAGATGGTGATCCTTGATAAGTACATAGTATACATTCTACATCAAACCTACTAGTCTTAAACTCTCATTTATTTTAAAAATAAAAGCATTCCTTAAAAGATAAATCGTACGTTTATTTGGTACTCATTTTGGAGAAAATCGCAATCTAGCACAAAGTTCTTTGATGAACGAGTGTGGCATAGCCAATTTTTGTATATGTTCAACCTAAACATATGAAAATACATGTCAACAAGCTCTTTTCATCGGACAATGAATATTGACGTACAAGAAATGTGCTATGAAAAGTAAACATAAGAATAGCTAGGAAGAGGGTGGTGCTCTGGGGCAAGGTTGTAACAGAATCTAAAAAGATGAATCATTCAGAATCAGTTCAGTTACAATCGCTGTTATCATCCTGCTTTTAGGTTTTATGTGTGCACTCGCACTAACACACTAATTATGTGCACAATGCAATAGTAAGCCATAATTTTCATTGCACAAATCTGTCATACACAACTTATCTGTAAGATATAATGGTAAAATAAAAGATTTGAAATTGTACTAACGATGCATTACCGCATAGTCATGGTTTGGAGTAGAAACCAAGCAGGGCCGAGGATTTGTACTTTTTAATTTAAACCAATGTTGATATTTGCATCATCGTTAATCATAGCGTTCATAATGATCATTAGTTTCGTTGCTTTCTTCTCTGTCCCAATTCTTGCATATTTACATAACATCAACCACCAACTTAAAATCACCTAGTGTATCTAATACATAAAAGTTGATGATGAAGGAGGGACTTAATTTGCTGACGTTTAGCATACCTTTAAATATTATGCAAGTTTTGTTGAAACCAAGAGATATGATAACTGTACAACTATATTTATTTTCCCCAGAGATGAACATGCTTAAAAAGGCTGTGGAATACATTCCAGTGCAGTATGGCAATGTACATTTGTAGAGGAGACACCGGGTATGCAATTTTTAAAACTACATTATCTTTAGTTGCATCTATCTGCTCTAAATACAAATGAGTCAGTGTGTTTGCTTTCTTGAACTGGGTAAAATGTTGACATTATAAGCAGTACTGGGTTCATGCTTTTTAACAAACAGTGTCAACTATCAAGGCAAATCGTTATTATTTCAATTTGTATATCCTCCAAGACAAATCATTTCTATTTTTGCTCTAAAAGGAATCAGTTTTCTTCCTTTTTATCATTCGCCCTCCTGACTTGATACGTTTCACTTGTCATTTGACACATCTGATTAATCAAGAATTTTTATTATTTCACTGTTGTTTCACTCTTACTTGTGACTACGAGCAATTCTTATCCTATGGGGTAATTTGATCTGTGAATAATTAAATTATCAGAGCCAGCACAAACACAGGCTACAAAAAGTTTTTAAAAAGTACGAGGTTTTGACAAGATTTCCAACAAAAATGTTACTAATTCTGGCCGGGTCAGTTGTCGTTGCGTGTGGCGTTGGAGCCGCAGTTTACGTAGCAGTAAAGAAGAAGTTCCGTTTCCGTATGCCTAACAGGTAAGACATAAAAATTCTTAAGAATTTAATGAATGATTTGTTAATGAACAAATCCTAGTCAATTATAAACGTTTAATGATAATTAATTTATATTGTCTTAATTTATTTTTAGACGTCTCTCCTCAAGAGAGCTTTCAGATGATGAGGTCAGTGCTCCCGAAGATTGGAAGTACTCTAGTGCCACGGTACTGGCAAAAAAGCAGACGGATAAGCACGGATTTCCTAACTTCCAGTGGACAGTATTCACTTCCCCTCCACCAAACAGGTCTGACAATAAAGCCTATGGCAGATCTCTTTACGGAGTATTCATCTAGATCGAATGAAGAAGCAGATAAAAGGTTGAGAAAATTACTTTTATGAATAAAACAACGTTCTTTGTCTTTTAACTAGTTTCTTAGTTCTAACATAGCAAGTTTAAATGAATTTTCTCAAAAGTTGCATAAAAATAGATTAGAATGACATGTGTGTTCCTAGTTTAAACTACCTACCTACCTAAGCTACCATAGTTATTCGTTAATAGTGTTATAGAAAGTATTGCAAATAAGTTTAAAAATTGTTTCCAAAACTAGTTCTAAAATCATTAATAATCCAGACACGTGTTGTACAAGATTAATGGAATAACATTAACCAAAGCATAATATGATTGACAATGATAATGACATGGTTTAATACTTTTTATATCCAGCAAGTTGATGAATTTAAAATTGCAAACCTTTCCTAGAATCTCTATTTTACTATTTTTAATACATTATGAAAGCTTTACCGTGACAGTTTTAGTTTTCTTTGTTAAATGTTTATATCTTCTAAACTGTAAGAATAAATCTAAAGATGAGTTTGTAATATGAAACAATTTGAGCCAATTTGTATTTTTTTCCAGTAGCGTGTGGATTCTTACACAAAATGATCATCTCATTCATATTTCTGTGCATATCAACATCAACACTTTATTATTTCATAATCTTTAGTGACAGGAAACATTGAATTAGTAATTGTGCTAAACCAAATTGTGTGTCATTTTAACTTGGTAAAGTGCACCATTATTTCCCACAGTACATAATCACATCCTCTGTAGAATGTTCAACATTTCAATTTCTCGAATATGCAGTCTCAATTATTCACGTTTGTTTATGTTTATCTTAATGAAATTGCAACATGATCATTCCAGTCCGCACAAAGAAAGAGATTCAGTATTTAAAGTTTTTAATCTCATCAACGACTCATATAAAATCTAATGGGTAATTAGATGCAGATATTTTTGCGACCACAACGTGGGAAAGAGTTGTGATAGCAACCCCATCACCCTCGTTTATCATCTTCCAACTCCTTGTCAAGCGACTCCTCAAAATCACCATCATACCACCAGTTGAATAAATCAAAAAATTGCACCAAGGAAAATCCCAGTGATGGAAAATTTGTCAAAACATACTCGAGTTACCTAATCGTGAAGAATTAATACAAAAGCAACGTGACGAAGGAAGCTTTAAGTACTTAAAAAGGATTAGGATACTCATTCCTATCAGCTTCTTGTGTAGATCAAAGCATTATTCAAAGTTGTGCGCATGTACACTCCAACGAAATTATTTATTTTCTCCTCCCATAACATTCACAATTTTTATGTTTCGCCTTCAGCACAATGTCCAAATTGTAAATTCTCGTAGCAAAGTTTTTTGAGTTCAAAAAAAGCTTTAACTGTCAAGGTAAACAGGTTTTTGGGAAGAAGAGTTCAAAGCGTTCAAAGCTCTTATTACACTTCATCTCAGGCTTTCCATTCTTCTCCATTTTTATCTTTCGGTGAGTTTTAAAATCGAGAAATAAAACTGCATAGCTTAAAATACCTTTGCATCCACCATCCTCATCTTCACCACTGCAGTCATCATCATCGCCTTTATAAAACCTGTGCATTTTTATTAGAACTGCAACCTGCACTTGTTTCTAAACATCTCGCCAGGTTCAAATATTTTAACGAGTGTGGTTATTCTATAAAAATATAGCTTTTGATTCGAGAATGTTTTAAATAATGACAAAATAATTTATAACTGGTATTACAGCTGAAATATTTGCAATATAAATTAAATCTTGTCATTCTCCTGACATGACAGAATGGAAGAACTGCGAGTCTTTTACATTTTTCCGTATTTTGTAAATAATTATTAAACGAAATTTACGACGACGCAATGATAACCAATTTTTTATTTACTTGAATGGAATTTGATAGAAAAATGGGGAATGTCATCTCATTATCATCCTTCGTTATTCACATTTTGCGTTAATTTCTCATTCTCAACCCGTAATCCGTATTCATTTCTATAAAGAGTGGTAGGAAGAAAAGGAAAAAAACAAGAAATAGATACCGGAAACTCAAGGCCAAAACCAAGAAGTCAAAGCACTCTCGACTCTTTTTCTGGGCATAATAAAAACAGGAACGCAATGGAATACGCAATGTATGAACGCATTTCTTTTTTGAGCAAGAACAAGAAAAGGTAGGATTATCCTCATGACATGTGCGGGGCGACTAGAAAACGCTTTTTCATTATGCAACTTCTTCCATCAGACAAGTAGACAGGCTAGTCAGTAGAAAGAAACTTGACTCTGTGGCCGATCAAGCTTCCTCGGATGGTGATGATGATTTTTATTCTTTTTTCAGACAACCACTCTTCTTCCTATTTTATCCGTTTTATTCACTTCATTACACAAAGTTCAAATTTTATTCTGCACATTTTTAAAAGTTCAACTGAACAACGCCACCGCACCTTTCGTTACAATAGGATATTCCTCCTGCTCATTTTAAAGGAGCAAAAAAGGTTTGAAAACTTTTAAATATGATTTTTAAAATTTAAACACGAGGGCAAGTTTACCACGGAGACGGGATATTCAGGAGCCATGCGTAGTCTAAAAAATTAATCTAATCAGCATAAGGAAGATGAAGAATAAAATCGCGTCTATATTTATCAAGACAGGTCACACACAGTCAGTGGCATCAAACTTGCTCTGAATCCTTAAAAAACCGTCAAATAATAATCATCTAGTTACCAATACTACAAGTTCCTTCCTTTTCTCAGTATCTCCCTTACTCTTTAAAACAATCCCCTTGAGCAGCACAAGAACATTAAAATTCTTATGTGGGCTTTACTTTTTCCTGGGGTTTTCGCTCTTATCATTCCTGTTTTTATTAAGGATTAGCTTGAATTCCAAAAATGACCGAAGGAGAAGAAGAATAGGATCACCAAGAGAGCTTATTTATAAAGTTATTATGCAAGAAAATGCAACATTTTATTCATGAGTACATCTTTCCTTGTAGAATTCCATTATTTTCTGCGTTTAATTTAGGTAGCATCATCCTCAATCCAATTTTGTTGTATGCGTATGTCTTATCATAATGATGGTGATGTTCTTCTACGCAATTGACCACTTGCTCAGTTTGACTTATTAACTTGCTCGTTTTTCTTTTCCTCTTGTAAGCTGAATTTTTACATTTTCCTCGAATAAGATTGAAGATGCTACCCGTATTATTGCAGGCAAATTAATGCAACCCTTTCTAGCATGATCATTTTTTGCGTACTTCAACTTATTTTTCATAATGAATAAAAAGCCAAATGTTCAATTTCTTGTTTGGGGAAGAAATGGTTGTATAGAAAAAATGCGTAGAAAGAAAGGATATTAATGATGGTTGTGTTGCATTGGTGCCTAAAGTAATACAGAATCAGCGGCAGCATCAATGTCCGTTTTTGTATGTTTTGCTCATTGCGTCATTCCGATGCATAATCCGCACTTTTTCAACATTTTAGACTTCGCTGATGATGATGCTTTTGCCTTTTTTCACCTCCTTATTCAGATAAAGTGCATTCTTTTTCTGATGAAGCTATAGGACCAGGAAAAGAAATTCCATAAAACTAGTTTTAACTATTTCATTTTTATGCTTTTGTCGTTTGAAAGTTAAAGATTAGATTTTTACTAGTTTTTATTCGTTACAATTCAAAGTTCAGGATTTTACAATTCATCGATAAAGTAGTCTGGGTTAGTTGCTGATGCACGAGAAGATGGAATATGCAATGGGTAAAATATTATCCAGCTAATTTTAAACTACATTTGAGTATTTGTTAAAATAACACTAAAAATTGAATGTAAAATGAGAAATAGAAAGAAACACAATGTTTGCATTGTTGTTGATCATTTTTTATTTTTCTTCAACAAATTTAAATATAAATTATTCTTTTAGAAATGATTACGATTTTTTATCTAATAAAATTAGTTTTTAATGAATTGGGGTCGTAATCATACTAAAACAGTTATTGCGCTTTTCACGAATAACCACAAAATACACAATAATATTTAGACTAAATGTAATTACATAATAATATCGTCTTAATCTACATATAGGAATATTCAATACCGGAGGAGTGTGAGAAAATAAAAAAGTTTTGCATATTTAACAAAACATTGTTACTATTAGTTCATAATTTAAATTGGCAAAACTTTTTAAAAATAAGTATACAGAGCAGACAGTCCAACAGATTTCTTTTTTACTGATGCTATTGAACCACAAAAATTCAAAGCATATTCAAAGATTACCTTGTTGAGATTTGAGAACTAAAACACTTTGTAATATAAATAATAACAATATCAATAAAAAACTGAAGACATTCAGGAGTTGTATACTGAATCTGAGCTTTAAAAGAGAAATATCATCTTTGTCGTCACCATTGTCGTAAAAACTTTAAATTAGTTCACATGAGCAGCTGCACTTGGAGACAGTGTCGTTTACAATTTAAAAGGATTAAATTTCGTTTTTTCTAGAGCAGAGAGATTACATTTTGAGGGTTTGACACAATGTGAATCAAAGAGAGTATTGAATCTAAACATTTTGAGCAGTTTAAAAAAAGCGTGTGCATATTCATCACATTTAATTACTGTAAATATTTGTTGGAATAAAAAAGTCAACGATTTCATTCGAAAATATCGCACATCAATCTCATGATGCAATAGTTTTTTTGCTTGGATGGTAGAAAATTATTGTTTGGAATGTGTGACTGATTTAGAAACATAAAAAACGGTTTTGAAAAGGAAAATTCAATCTTAAAACAAAAAATTAATCATCTTTGTTCTAACTATAAAGTTTATAAATGCTTGAATACTGACTGTTGAACAACTTTTGATGGTTGCTCGCTTATTAAAAATATTGCATCATCTTCTTCGTCCATCCAGAATTTAACAGTTTTTTTATCCTCATTTTTATAAAGACTGACGTAGATAGATGAGAGTTTATGCAATAGCAATATTAACAACGAAAATGTTAAAATAGAGAGAACGTGCCTATTATTTGTCAATATCGATAAAGGAAAAAGCTTATATTTTGCTGAGTAATCAAAAATGTATGACAGTAAAAATCAAACTCTCTCAAAGATGAACTTAAATTCGAAATTTAAAACTTCGTTGATAAATTGACTGTATAGAAACTGTAAGAGAGATAGAAACATAGTACACGTGTAAAAAATGTCAAAGGTTAAAATTCAGTGTTTTACAATAAATAGCGTAACGAGATGATAATAATACAATGCAATATGGAACTTTCCTTTTCTAAATAAGTTGACACTGGTTACAAATACCTTAAAACTAACGAACACATTGGATAGGTGATGGTTGTTGTAGTTCCTATGATAATAATAAAAGTAGCACAAAATATATATATTTTATCATAGTTACGTAATATATGTGCTAAAAATACAAAACATTATTATTAATACTCACTTATTAATTATTAATTACCGTCTATATTGCTTTATTTTCCCCTTAATTGTCCATGTCCAGCATTTCTATATTAAAAATGATCCAGTCAGGCCTAATCTATTTTAGTTACTGCATTTTTGTGCATAATAAAACCAGGTCTAAAAACTGTTTAAACTTTCCTCCCATATTTATAATTCTAGCGGAAAAAACACAAATGATAATGGACCTGCCTAAAAACGACTTTTTTCTTTTTATAACAAAATTTCGCAAGTTTTGCACAAGTTGTGTAGTTTTACAATATAGTCATGTCTATTCGTGATTACTTTTCTTATTTTTACAAAGTAGAATATTGATTAGCGCATTTTATTTTAATTTTAGAGTTGTATTCACATGTCTACAAAACAGAACCAAAAGTCGACCAGATTAAATAGTTAAATTTATCATTATTATCATCATTTTCAACTCCGTCTTCTACTCCAGTCAGCCTAGCTAAAATTATTTATACAAAACAAGCGTGTCAATTTATCAACTCTCGTCAACACCACTTGTCTTACCAGCAATACTTACACAGAAAATGCTACAAACTCATTTCCACAGGCCAGTCTGTTAGAAGAGGATTTTAACCAATTTATCATTTTATCTACAAACTTTGCCATATCCTAATTTTTTAAACTATTTTCTCACCAGTTTCTTTTGATTATCACGTAATTAAAACTAAAAATATTATAACGGGGAAAACATTGTTGTCATGTTTTTGTTATTGTCACTTGTTTGAAATTTATCATTTTGTCGATTTCGTCGCATATCCTACTTCAGTACATACAAATAATAAAAATGTATAAATTCCAGTATATAATGGCACACCCGTATTGTTCTTCAAAGTATAAAAACTGCTCCTAAACTAAACTGTACTATCAACATTCATATACAAAAAGTTTTTACGTTATATAAAATTCCTTGGAAATAGATTTTTTCAAATGGCAATAGAGAATTAGTAATCCTTGGCACTCACTTAATTGTTCAAATTTAAGGTTTCATTTTGAAAAGTTAACGAAAAACATTTGATAATGATGTTGAAAACGTAAAAAGTATAATTGCGGTATATATTATTTTAAAAATATAAAATATTTTGAGAAAAAAACAAACAAAACTTTGTGTAGAAAAAAGTAACACTTGTTTCATCATAGTCTTTTAAATACCAGAGATGCCTTAAAACGACAAAATATGTCGTTTCAGAAAATTGTTAAAAAATACTGGATGGTTTCTAAACAGTTTTGTTCAAACTTGTTTAAAAATTCGTTAAGGGTTTGCGTATTCTATATTTACCAGTATGCAAATACTATATTATACTGTTACGGAATTGGGGAGTATTGTTAAATATGTATTTCATATCCGTGTATTAATTCTAAATAGTAACTAAATTATTAAAAACTAAAACTTTTTCTTCAGAGCAAAATATAATAATTTACACCTATGTTTCACTGGCTTATGGAAAATGTGGTGATGACGAAGGAAAGGAACTACGTTTTGTCCTTTCTTATTTAGCTTTCCCCGATTTCCTCGAGAACTTTGAATTACCGTTTTTAGCAGATTTAGCTTGGGAATTTAAAAGAGCTTCCTGCTTGGCTTGTTGTGCTTTGACGCGTTGCCTTTCTTCAATTTTCTGCCGGAGAGTGAGTAAAGTGGATGGAGAGGCTCCAGTTCCAGTGCGCACGTGCCTCCCTGTCATTGCCCTCGGGGCACGCTTCCCATTCAAACCAGGAGTATTTGGCCCAACAGCTGAACCGTCGGAGTCGATCCCTCCTGTCCCTTCATTGACCGAGGCAGGAGATAGGGGAGAGGACTGACTGTGATAATTTGTGCTGCTGGCCACTGTTGATCTCATCGTTGAGGATGGTGGTGTCTGAAATACATGAGAGAATAATCAGACACGTGGCTTTGAAACTTGATCCTTTTTTAACCTTTTTACTCGTTTTTTACATGCTGGCATGATAAAGCGATGTAAATGTGCTAAAAAATGAATTTTCAAAATATTGTGAAGCTTACCTTATCGCCTCCTTGGAGATTACTGTTGCCGTTATTGTTACTGGACTGGTTTGAAGAACCTGACTGAATTGCATACTGGCGAAGGATTTCTTGAGCTTGGAATGATTGCAGGAGTTGGGAATAATAGCCCATGTACACCCACGGGGGATAAGATCCTAAAGCTTTCAAAAGGGCACTTGGATCCCCTAACATGGAAGTTAATTGTAATTGCATTATTTGTTGTTGGTACGTGTCTGGATCTATTCCGTACAATTTCGCAGCATCAGTCGGTGACAATGGAAATGGGGAAGTGGATTTCATCTGCGCAGCTTTCTTCCACTGTTCAATATCAATTCCTTCCGGTCTCGGAATCATTGGGGGAGGAGAGGATGAAGATTTTGGATACGCTAAATTACACGGTTCATTCCCATCCTCTTCTCCTACATAATCATCCTCATCTTCTTCCTCTTCTTCCATTCCCATTGCTTGCTTCATTAAACTCATGTTCAACCCTTGTTTACTAAAATTTTCGAGAACTTTCTCTTTCCTTACGTTGTTGTTAAAATAGCCAATCATCCCTCCTTTATCCCCACTCCGGCGTCCTCTCCTTTCGTTACTATTACGATTGGAAGTATTTCTCAAATCTGCTGGCCCATCATCTAACACTTCATCACTGGAAGTTACTTGACCACCGGAAGATGAGTCATCATCTCCAGAGTAATTCCGAACTCGAGTATCCTTTGTTGTTTTGATTTGAGATACCATTTCCTCAAGTCTTGCTCGTTTTGTTTGCACTTTGTCTCCACTTCTGCGCCCACCCCCTTCAACATCATCCCTTTCTATTTTCACCCTGTCTGTGGACATTTGCTCGTCTTCTTCCCACGAAGGGAATCTATCTGGAGAGACGTTTGTGTGGTTGTATTTTGCACGAATGAGAGAAAGTGGGATTAGGTTGGGGTGAGCTTGCTTCCTGAGAAACGACGCAACATTTATATTATTGTTATTATGATGATTGTGATGATGATTTGAAGACGTTGAAGTTGAAGAGGGACTGCTCCTCCAATTAGACGACGGACTGAGGGGTTTCGTACTTGTGACTTCATCTTCCTCTCCCGGAGAGTCCCGGTGAAGACCGGAATCGGGCGAAGAAAACGTATTCCCATCATCATCAACTTCCCCTAATGAAGAAGAACCGTGATGAACTAAACTTAATTCTACTCCAACGCAAATCTGCTTTTCTACTTCTTCTGTGATGCTGATGATGAAGGGGTGGATTATGGTTGCTGCTAGGAAATTGGGGTGTTGTGGGTCCACTGGAGATTTGATTTGAGGTTTGAGATTGAGACGGGCTACTCCTCGGCCTTGTTGAGAAATTTACTGGAGAATCACTCTTGTAAATATTGTTACTATTACGATGATGATTTTTGGCACTCAAATCAATATTATTGTTATTGGTTATCGTGTTATTATTGATTATGTTCTCGGAGGATCTAGAGGAAGACGATAGGGGTCTGATGGGAAGGGAAGGTAGTCCGTAGCTGTTACCCTTGTTCAGGTTTAGTGGGAGGGGGAGATCCGAAGAGGGTTCCGAGACGGTATGACCCGGTTTACTGCTACTCTTACTTAAATCCATTGGAATTGGCACTCGTTCTTCTTCACCACCACCTGTATTCTCATTACGACAGCCAACCGGTCCTGTTGTTCCTGATCCTGCTGCACTGGCACTTAAATGCCGTAAAACCATCATGGCATCCAGAAAATGAGATGAGAAGAGTGTGGGATTTTCTCTCACTCTTTTCCCACTTTAAAAATAACTCTTAAAAACTTTTTTAATGGCAAACTTTTAAGGTTTTAAAATGGCAACTTAATTTAAATATTCTTTAAAGGCACTTTTAAAATCTTTCACTTTAACCCGTTGAATATCTTGAAATAAATTACGTCCCTTGATATTTCCTGTTTATAAATTCTTGCGTAACACAGAGAGCCGAAGGGTATGTTATTTGGGGTGTACTGGGACACTATAATACAAATTACTGGCACTAGTTTATTATTTGGAACTAGGAGATTCAAAAGGTGGAAATAAGTTATTGCGTGAATTTAACTTTCGATCACCGCTTTTCTCAGAATTTCGGTGTTATTATTACAATACTGGCTGCACATTAGCGTATTAGTCATCTTTTTTTAAATCCTCAACAACAAAACTATTTTGAGAATTGTTGACGCAGTGAAAACTATTTTTATTGCGAGGATAACTGCACATCACTTATACAACAACACGCAATAATTCTTCATCTTCTTTTTCACAAGATAACAAAATCCGCTCACCAAAATCCTGCAAAACAAATAAAAATTAAAATTAGCTTTTGAGAGAAGAAAATGAACGTCACTTATAATTACAAAAATGGAAAATCCTATAGACAAGAATGCCGAATGTACGATGTAAAAAACAGGAAAGATGTCTCACAAAAATATTTTTGCAATAAAATTATGTATTTTTTATCACTTAAAATCATTCTTGTCTGAACTAGAAGATTCACTTGAAAAAGTCTCTGTCTGGCTACAGGTGAAAAAAATTCAATCTCAGATGAACTTTTCAGTTTCCTTATCAATCAAAATTTGAGACAAAGTATTTTTCCTATTACGTCAAACATGATCGGGGGAAAGAAACGTTTTTTATGAAATTATTAATAAAACATGTATTTTTGAAAAATACCGATTGCAAATGAGGTAGTGTAGTAGGTTGGCCAAAAAAGACTAGAAGATTTAAAAATAAATTGACGAAGAAGAAATAAGTCGATGACGATGACGACACGAGACGACGAGGAACGTCGTTTCGAGCACTTCTTTACGGAATGGGATCGGATGAGCAACTATTAGCTGAAATCAACCTGGGTAGGTGTTTTTCATTTTCAAGATTTGTAAGCAAAAAATAAGAATCAGGTATGGGGAAAAGGTAGTGTGTAGAAAGGGTAGTATTGTAGGGGATGCTCAAATAAGAAGATGAGGGTTGTAGATGTGTTTGCTGAAAAGAAAACCTTTTACTTAGGCCATCCCCATCATCGCATCGCCGTCATTGCATTGTTGTCAGTAACAGAAGCAGCATCAACATCACAGGAGCTTCAAAAAAACTTTTTTTGAATAGCTTTTTGCCCATTTCTTCAGTTCTCTCTTAAAAGACAAGCATCTCTCAGAACAGCGTTTTAGACGAGGAAGAAAACAATGTTTTGTAACAATGCAAAATAAAGGGTTGGCTTTTTTCAAAGGAGAAAAGAAGAGGTTATATCTAGGCTTTTTTCTATTCTTCAACCCCATCGCATTAGATGCACCGTTTTCTAGAGATTGATGATTTGCAGACTCATTTGGTTCCTATCATCGTCTCATCCCAATCATCTTCTTCTTCCTCATCAGAAAGAAACGGGAAAGGAAAGTAAATTAGCCTTTTTAGTAGTTGAAATAAAAAAGATGATGATTATTATTTTGATATTGGTTTTGAATTCAATGTCAATAACCAGCAAGACTTAACAACAATGTAACTACCTACTTATTTGGTACATTTCCTATTTAAATATTAAACTCAAGTTTAATTTAATGTCTGAGTTTTTACAGTTAATATCAAACGTAAATGTGCAATTAGGATTCAGCCAGGATTTTATACGCAATATCATTTGTTTAAAAACGCTTTTTTAGTTATGTTAATAGCCTTTTCATTTATTACCATTTCTTTACCTGGCAAAAAAATATTTAAATTGTTAGGACTCATTGTAATAACAATAATGGTCATAGCCATTGAGGATGATGATGACCAGTTGAAAACTTACGACATTCAGGTTACCAAAAAAAGTGCAAAGTGGAAAAAACTAGAGTGGCGGCGGTGGTGGAGTTACAAAACTTGAAGCGTTACCAGAAGTCTTCAGTGTTTACACGTGGTGCTCTTCTAAGCGTACCGTCGTCATCATCATCCAATGCGTGTATCCTTTTTACTCATGTGTAAATATACGCATGTTCTTGATATAAAAACGCAGTTGTTTTATCTAATTTTTTTCTTGAGAAAAACAATATCACTTTTATATCAGCAGAAGCGTCCAAGCAACATTTTTTTACCTGTCTTCTCTCCATCTTTTTTGCCTCTTGAGAAAGAATAAGTTTAATTCTGAGCAAAAAGAAAACGACTCGGGAGCAACGTCATTCTACTATTTGTATAAAACTCAATTTTTGTTATTTTTATTACTCATAGAAATAAGCCATCCTCCTTCTAGATAATCTTTTTTTCCATGCCATCAGCTATTATTCTTTTTGAACTCAAATGTAATGTTATATGTTACGCAAAACTATAGAAAAAGTAGCACAGACCAGTTTTTTTCTAACTTCCATTATCATCATCACACAACCACCGTCAAAAAATTTCTCTGCAAATGGCAGGGATTTTTCGAGGTTTTATCTGTGTGGCAGCAACAAAGCAGATGTGATATAAATATCAATTCTTTTGCAGTATTTTCTCTACATTTTTGTATATATTATGCATCTTTTTCTTTTGGAAAGAGCTAGTTTTTTAGGGATAAAGTGTGGTATGATCAAATATTGATATACACCTTCGTCATTCCCACTACCACCGTAGTTTTTTTTTACCTGAATGATGATGATGACGACGAGATGGCTACACTATTCTTGGAAAGGATTCGTTTTTAGTAAAATTCATTTCCAATAATATTAAACAAGCTTAATCTTTTGAACAAATGGTTTTTACTCCTGTCCACCTTTCGCTGTAAAATCCTTCTCGGGAAAATAACAGCAAAACAACTGCAAAAAAAGTTGTTCTGTTGCTGCTTATAGTTTAGGTATTGTGTGGAAGTACGTAATGGGATGATGAAACGTTTCAGATGAAAACTTAAACCCTTTGGCTAAAAGTTACATTGGTCATCGCGCATCTCAGAATACAAAATACATTGTTTTGAAAAGTTAATAATGGTTATTTTTTATTTTTATCTCTTTCTGAACAGTGATGTCTGCTCCACTTCAAAACCTATCTGTTTTCAACATTCCTTTCGTTTTTTATTAGGTCTACTTAAAATTCATCATTTCTATAAATACCCATCTTCCACTGTTTTTTCCAAGTATTGCGAGAATTTGTGCATATTTTCTGCGTTAATTTTATTATTGCTTCAAGCTTAAAAAATGAGAGGAAAGTTATGTAACAGAAGGAAAAACAGGGACGGTCTTTATCATGTTTTCTTTGGTTGAAAAAGATGACCAGTTGGCTTTTGGCTTGTGTCTTTGAAAGGACATTCTGCCATTAAAGCGTGAAATAAAGACGCCTCATTGCTCATGTTATTTCTACGCGATTATTCGAATTTTTGAGTGATCTCAGTCTTTAATCGAAATTGTTTGATTGAAAGTAGTTTTAACACAATGAATGAATAAGAATTGGGAGAAAAAGTTGTCTAATTTAACAGTAGGGAGAGAGATCAAGGGCGTTCTAATCTTGAAAAATTTTGAAACCAACATCCTCCATTTGAGTATGCCATAAGGCGCTAATGTTAGAAGATTGAAATGGGACGATACATTTTTTGTAGAACTCTTTAAATAATGAACATTGTAAACTTTGTGCTAATAAGCGTAACAACAGAGGAAAAGAAAACCTGTTCCCATGTCACCTGTTTTATCATTTTTATGAATCTTGTGATCACAAAGAAATGATAAACTGCTTATAATAATGAAACATACTAAAATTCCAAAAAGCCCATCTGCGTAAAAAGGAAGGAATTGATCTGTTAGAAGAAAATTTATTTTGTTGAGAGATGACAAAAAGGAGATATTGTTGAGTAAAAAATAAGTTGTAATTGAGCTACAACAGCAGCAATATCCTCTTTTTTATTGTTAGTTTTTTCTTCTTGATTGGGTGATTGGGTTTGGGACTGCACCTTAAAAACTGTTTTAATTACGGCTATGAAAAGGAAGTAGGAAAAAGAATGAAAAGAAGGTAGAATTCATGTTATGAAACTCCGAGATAAGAAGGCTAGGCTAAGTTATGTGCTTTTAAGTCATTTTATTCTTTCAATTTTGTCTCTTATGACAAGAAAAGTCAATAAAAATAAACTGACAATTAAGAAAACTGACAACAAATGAAAAAGGTTTGTTTATGGGATTGAATCAATGAAATGGATTCATGAAAAAGTGAGGGCGGGGGAGAATGTACTGGACTTTCCTTCCTTGTAATTTCAATAATAATTAACCCTTTTTAATATAACTTAAATATATTTCACTAAAGTTCATTCATTCAATGCATTTATTGCTAAACCTGAGAAATTTACTTCCGGATAGCCAAATCACTCTCAGCAGGGTTAAAAGATATCGCAATTTTATTAAAATCTTTTTAACTGCTGAATAGAGGAGGTATCTATTAAAAGGAGGTAGATGGGGAAAAGGTAAGATGTTAAATTCATTTTCTGCGCAATCAAATCCCACATTGCTTGATTAGTTTTATGGGCAAAGAGGAAAAAGAATATTTTAAGGCGGATCAGCTCTTCTTCCACCTGCTTCAGCTTTTCATCCCTCATCATCATCCTCTACAACTTGGTATTTGATTAAAAGCAAATCCCACCAAAACACATTTTTTCATATGCATTTGTCCTCATTGAATTCATTTTTAGGAATGTAATAAACACACAGAATATCAACCCAAGAGTTACATTTTTACATAAGATTAGCAAAGGAAATAGCAACAATAAAAACACATGTCGTAAACCTGCTTGGGTAAATAGTATGCATTGTCGTTTTTCCTTAAAAAAGCTGACACGAGATTTTTTAAGAAACGGGAGGGATCGTCCATTTCTGGTTCTTTGGCGATAGATGAAAATGATGGTTTGCATGGAATGCCAAAGGAAGAAAGCAGTTGTAGAAACTCGTTACATGTGCGTCTCCTGCGTCTTCGCACTACAACACATTTTTAACCCTTCTTCCTTATACGCCTGTTTCCACTTCCGCATTTTACCTGCTCGATTGTTATTATCATTGTTATTTTCCCCAAATATTTTCTGCCAGATTAACACAAGGGGAAGATGATCAAAATGCAGAAGAATTCTTTTAGATAAGAGAAAAAACAAGGTTGTAAGAATTGTGCAAACAGATATTTACCATCATTGTATAATAATCACCATCTTGAAAAACCACCAACTGGTCCCACCAGCTCTATATAAAGACTGTCTGACTCTTGAAATTGGCGGTGTTGGAATTTTAGTAGTGAAAGGCGAACTATATTCATTCACCCAACTTTCCTGTTTCATAGTAACATTGTCTATAGTAATCATGTTATCAATAGAATCGATAGGTAATAAGGATTCAAGCAAAAAAAGACACAAAAGAGATTAAGAAAAGTCAGGTACATACAAAGAGAGGTAGAGAAACCACTATTTTTTTACTTTTCTCCCTTAACAAAGACCGTTTATGGAAGGAAACTCTTTGAAATGGCCATGTCCATTTCCTAAGATTATCATTAAGTCGAAGTGGGCAAAAAAAGAGAGGATTTGTAGTAAAATAATAATAGCAAGAAACAAGACTGACTTCTTTTCTTAAGATTACTTTTTTTGTGAATTATTTTCTTAGAGAAAGATACTGCGTGATACTAAACTAACGCATCTTCTCATTTTCCTAAAAAAAACTTGAATGATGATGATCTCCTTTGAACAGAAGTAGGAAGGAGAGGCAGAAACAACCATGCCATGTGTTTCATTAGATTTTTGGGGATGGTGGAAAAGAAAGATGCCAAAATGACCATCATCTAAAAATTCAGTTCCTTACTAACATTCATTTTACTCTACCGACTTTGTAATAACAACAGAATCTTATGATGATGTTTTTTTCTCGACGACGATATTTTTCAAGACATTGGAAAAGATGAGAAGGAGTGAGAGAGAGAAGAACCTGTTTCTCTAGCATGACCGCATCTGGCCTGCACACCATAAGTGCATGACCTCTAAGGCGAAGTTTTGGTAGAAAAAAAAGACACACTCATTTTTACACACAAAGGCTTACACTCTTTGCCCAAAAAACCTACACATTTTTCTTTGTATTTTTATCGCGTTTTGCAACGCACTTTTTTATTGTCTGCTCTCTTCCTTTTTCTTCTTCTTGTCATTATTATAAAAATACCTTTTATTAGGTAGTTCAAGCGAAAAAAGTTGAACTTGTTAGTAAAGCTCCTCCGTCAACTTTTTACGTTCCATTCGAAATATGTGCATAAAATTCTCTTTTTTATCTATCTTTGATAATGAAGATGATCCTCCTGCTGGTTAAATGATCTTTTCTTTTGCCGTCCACCTCGTCCTCCACATTGGTAGAGAAAATGAGATCACCTAAACGCAATCGTAATAAAATATGCAAGAATTGTGCGTAGAGATCGTTACACACTTGAAATAGTGGAAGTGGTCGAGTAGGTAAGTATGTAATAGCAAAATCATCATCAACAGCAGCAGGAACAACAACAACAGAACAACTTTTTTCAGCAACAATTCGAATTGATATTCAAATCTATTTCTAAAAGAACGAGAATTTAAGAAGGAGTAAAAGATGAAAAAAGACAATTCATTTTCTGATGGAATATACCTAAAGGCGATCACACAAAGTTCAACTTTTCTTGATTTGGCATTTTTATAACTTGCTCTCGTCTCTCTCTTTTCTTGTATGTGCGTATAAAATAGGATTTTACTGCGCATGCAACATTCTTCCAAAAATTATTTTTATTTCCTTAAGGAAAAGCGCGTGTTTGCTACTCCAATTGAACATTTTAGCTGGTATAAAACAGTTTTTGTCATGTCTGTACCTATTTTTAAGTTTGAACTTTAATTTTAATTAAAATTCCGCAATCAATATCAAAGTGCAAACGTTTTAGCTGGTTATTCTCAGTTTAAAAAATGTGTGAAGCAATTAATCTAAAAAAACATCTAAAATACAAAATATTTGTTAATTTCATTGTGTTTTGATCATTTTTCTTCTTCCCCTCCCCCTTCTTTAAGCCATTAACATACAGAAAACGGTATTATGTATAAACAGGAAAGCTTATTTTTCATCCTTTTGGTTTGTGTCGGGCTATAATGAAGAAAGATGGTTGATGATGAAATATTAATTTGGATCTTTTTACCTTATTAAAGATTTGCATGAATACATAATAAGAATTCACCGGTATATAGAAAAAGGATTGAAAAGGTAAAAGCTCATTGAGAAAAAAATCAACTTTGCTTATCGTTTTGAAAAACTGGTATGAAGAATGCACTGAGAAGGAGCGTTGCGTTTTTTCAGTATAGATACAGAATTGTGTGTAAGTCTCTTTCTCTCCATGCAACAAAATAAAGGCAAGTGGGAACACCTGTACGCATGAACGTTGAGACCTGTTCAGCAATCTTTTTTAGTGAAATGGTTTTGAAAAATGTTTTAGGAAGAGGAAAAAATAAAAGACTTAAAAATGCAAAGAAACTCTTGATGATTATGATGTTGAGGAAAAGTTGTCTATGCGAGTTCTGTTCTGCCCGATACAAAGTCTTTCCGTGTAACTGTGCTAGTCAAAAGTTTGCCTGACGCAAAAAATAAGTCAAAAATGTTTCCCTTTTTAATGAAGAAAATGATTCAACTAACCCCGTGTGCCAGACGGGGTTGCTCATGCTTATGCTCATCATTTGGCTAACTTGTTTTTGGAAGAAACAATGCAACAATGTTATCGAGTGAATCAACGTTATGTGAGTCAGCAGAAGCAGAAAGAATTTTTCTTGGTAGCAACTTGTTTTAATTCAGGTTATTTAATAATGGCAAATATTTTCTTGTTACAAATATAAAAATAGCATGAGGAGAGGGGAGCAGCAGTAAAATTAGGAAAAACTTGTTAAAAACAAGAGGATTATGTAGAGGATGAGTGAAATGTTGCTTTCCATGAAGAATGAAGATCATTGTTTATTTTAAGGAACACTACCACCTGTTGCCCCGGCCACTTTCACTAACAAAACATTTTCTTGTATAAAAATCTTCACTGCCTTTGCGTGGCATCATGCACAATGACAAATAAATGAGCACGTGTAAAAAAGTGAAAAAATTGCGTAAGCACGCAAATCCAATGGCTTAATCGTCTTCAAAGTTATTATTAAACTAGTTAAAAACATAAATGGGTTTCTATTCACATCACTGACAGAAAATAAAATTTCCACTGTGACGCAGAACTCTTCAATTAGAAATGGTCTCATCACAATACGCAATGATAATAAATGGATTTCATAATAATGAAAAATGTTAATTTTTAAGCACAATCTAGTTTTTACTTGGGATTACCAACATTTCCAACATTATTGAATCACATGCAATAAAGTCTAAATTAGGAAAGCTAAAGATTATGGATGGATATGGGTTTTTAATACGCTTGATTTTAACAACTATTCTTACTACAAAATACTTAATTGGATGTAGAGCTGTTTTGTGAGAAATAATAAACCAAAAGGGTTGAATAAAAAAGTGAGAGGGTATAAATGTGAGACATTCCATGCAAAAAACCATTAGTCACCTGGTTCACCTTTATAAATCCAGATTGGAGCAATAATAATGAGTAGAAAATGTAATTGGTTGAGAACGTTTACGATAATTTTTTCTATCTCTGAGTTTAATAATAGCAGTAGCATAAATTATAAATGGAATAATTGGTTGAAATTTTATTCTTCCTTGTGCTTTTCCAAACCTATTTTTAATACGACGACGGCAAAATCATAAGTTTTTCTTTATGAACAGCGACAAGATCAGATTCTTTCTCAGATTTTACGATTGAGTTTAAATTTATATCATTACAGGAAAGAAAAGGAGAAACAGTAATTTTATAAATTGGTTCAGTGTGATTGACTACGTGGAAGAATGAGAATTAGTAGTAATTTGCTGAGAATGCTTTACTTTCGATTACGAAGCTGTATTTCCCTTTTTATTTTTAGAAGTTTTTTAATTTAAGAAAATGACGTATTTTACCAGGTCGTTTACAGAAGGTTTGCATGAAACCACCAACAATGTCGTCACTGCTTTTTGACCGTCATTATCCATCACACATTTGTATTATCTAACAGGAATACTTGATTATTATTACCACTCTGCTCTCATCATATTACTGTTGTTTTACAATTTACTAGTAGTAAAAAATCACCTCTTCGCGGACCACAAGCATTGAGGATAAAAATTAGAATCTATTTCAAGTCATGAAAAACTGCCCTCAAGAAAAACTGGATTTTTGTATAGCAAAATAGCCACAGAGCAGCCACCCCACTAAAGTGGATTATGATGATGGTGAGGATTGATAATTCAAAAGAATTTGAAAGCATATATGATCTAAAATTATACAAAAGAGAACAACCCTTACAATCATTCAAATATCAATTTAAGCAAAAACGATCCTGGTTGAAAAATACGAGAATTATTACTCTGTGGTATGGTGTGCCGGTGTCAGGTTACTCTTGCTACTGCTTACTCTGCCATTATTGCTATTTTAACAAAAGTGTAATAGAATGAAACTTTTTAGTCATTATTCTTCTTTTACATCCATTATAATAAAAATTATGCTCCGAATATAGACTACTCAAATATCATTCCCATCTCATTATTATTTATCATTTTTCGTCATCAATTGAACGATTTTTGCTTTGTAGGAACAAGAATGCTACGATTTAGTACGAGCAACATTTCAAACTGATGGGTTTTCAAAGTGGTTTTAAAGTTTATGTTTTGTTGTTTTTTGGTTGTAGTAGAAGAACCGATCATTGTAATTTATTAAATTTATTACATAATTTATTACATTCTCGATGACAATGTTGCTATTTTTATTTTTCATATTTAAAAGCTGTCTTTCACTTAAGCCAGTTAGAGCAAATCTGTGACAATAAGAAAACATTAGTGCAGAACTGGCGTCTCTGCAAATACAAAATATAGTTGATTATTTATAGGTAGCTGGATTTAAAATAATTATTTATACATAAAAATAAAGGATAATTAAATACGACTCACGAAAGAGGGGAGGGTATTTATGGAATGCGTGTGTTTTTATTTTTAAAAATGTGCAGTTTCCCTGCTATTTATTCACACGAAAAAAGGGGAAATACACGACATTTTAAAAGATATCAGCAAACAAAAAGATAGAAAAAACCTGTCTGTTTTAGTCATTCTTACTTATTTTTTTACAAAAAGAAGTTGCATGAAAATCAACGAAGAATGTAAAATTCTGTGGCTCCAGGAAACGCATCCGCACGCATGCATAAAAACCACATGAGAATTTTTTCTGCATAAACTTTAAATATTATTATTATGAATAACGCTGCTGAGAAATTCACGTATTATATGGACATCGTCTCTCCTTATGAGAATTATTACTTTTTTCATTATTTGGAAAGGATATTTTTATCAAACACGGTTTTAATATCTACCCTGGACATTCTCCTTTCTATTTTTATCGTTAGCTGATTATGCAAAGTTGCTTTTGATAAAAATACACGTTTTTATGCAACTCACATGAATATAACACAGCATCCTACTTCCTTTCAATAATTTTAAACTGCGTATTATTGACTACATTTTGAAAGGGATTAATTGCATGCACAGTTTAATTGGAATTACTACCTACGCATGTGTCCAGTTGAATACATAATCTCATTTGCGAGTGGGTTCCCTTGGCAACATGCATTTGAGTTTAAGTAAATGAATGTAGGGCTAAGAAGTTGAACTGAATATGCCGGTGACTATTTTCTGACTTCCTAACAGGTAATTTATCTTTGCAAATCTTTGTAAAGAAATGCATAATTGCTAGCAAGTGTTTAAAATTCTGCCAGCAGCAGATTTACGAAAAAATGTTATCTCCTTCCTTTCAAACAAAAAGAACCAGATTTTTACAAGTAATACATCTTGAAAAATCCTGAAGAAAGTCCTGTTTTTCCCTGCAGTTATCATCTACCTAATATCATACATGAATTCATTATGTACGCAAAAGTCCTAAAAAAGAAGTCGCAACTTACAATACCCATAAACATTAATCTGCCATCAGCTCACGCTTGAAGAAATTTCCTTTTTGTTTCACAGCATCAGTTTGAGTAATTTTAGTAAAAAAAAGGTTTTAGATTTTAGAGTATTCTTATTTTAGACAAATTGTGAAAATGTTTAAAACGCTTAATTTTTTGCTTCATTTGCTTTAAATTGGTTGTTGGAAACAAAAAGAGATTTGACCAAAAAGATTATTATCGAGAGCAAAAAACTTTAAGAAATACATCACGTCATACACACGTAGAGTAAAAAACGCTGAAATTTCGAGTTTTTGTTCAAATAAATACCAGCTTTATTAGGTATGATGCTTGAATTGCATCATCAAAAGATTCTCACTCTTTCATTGTGTTTTAATAGCATAATTTAACGTAGCATTTTAAGATGTCGTTATTTGTTTTTAATAATAATTCAAATAGCTAAACGCTAAACCCATTAAATATAAATTTAGAAAATTTAATGGACCGTGAATGTACTTGACTTAATTTTTAATGGTCACACATACTTTTTAAAATATGATTGCTTCTATCATTAAACAACTAACATGCATGATTGGCGAATACGACATAAAAGTTTTTGCTGTTTTTATTCGCAAAGCGTTTGGAATGCAATCCTTTGGAATGTTTTATTAATTGCTATTGAAACTAATAAGCAAGCTTGTTCTAAAAGTACATGCCATGTTATAAAAATATAGTTTTGTTTACTCAGCTAGCAACCAACAAGGATGATGATGATGAAAGAGATATGCCGTTAAAAACAATTCTAAAATATTTGCAACTAGTTACTAGCACCACCTGAAATAAAAAACATTCTCGTCATGATTCTTTCGGCGGCGGCTCCACTTTACCAAACAGCTAGTTTTTTGTACAAAAGGATGACTAAAAAACTACGACTGGTTTTATATTGCCGTGTGATGCTAATATTATTTTATATCTACGTAAGAATAAAAAGAAATGGAGTAAAAATTGCCAGTAAAAGTCAACCTTTAAAATAGTTGTGCTCCTGTTGTTTGTGGTGGCTTCTGGCAAATAATAATAGACTGACTCACTTAAATTCAGAGGACGACGTGTGTGCAAGTTTTGTCATTTTTGTAAAAGTATAAAAACATGATTGCTCACAGGTATGTTTTATTACGTGGTTTTTATAATCCAATCTAATCTCTTTCTTGCATAAAAAGTTATTTTTATATTTTGCTGAAAACATTCAATGTCACTTCTGTGCGGGGATGATGACGAAGGTTTGCAAATCCAATTGTTGCCGGTTGGCAGTTGGTAGGTATGTAAATAACAATGACATTAAGATTGCCATCAGTAGAAGTACTAAGCAGGAGCAGTTTTTAACCTTTTTAAAGATCTAAATGGGTATTTGTACGAAAGGAAACCACTTTGAAGCTGATCTTCTTGATCAAATCCTTGCTTATTTATAACTTTGTTCATTTGCATTTTTATCTATTTTCACTCAATGTTTACAGCTTTCTGCAATGTATAAAAATACAACGAGAAAGGGGATTTTTGGTGACGACGATGGTGCTCATGATGATGAATGCCGTACACAAATGGAAAGTGATCATTGATCTTATCAACGTGACAAAAATTGCTTGCTGCCTAATCATTCCTATTTACTCACGAGATCTTAAAATTTTTATAAGACCGGCTCAACAAAATGAAGAGGTAAATGGGGAAAGAAATCCAGCTGCGTTGTTTGTTTTAAGAGGGTATAAAAATCAAAACGTTCCTCTGTTTTTTTCTCAAATTATCCTCGGTGTAAATTTTTTATTGTCTACCTAATCATTTCTTATACAACTACAAAGCTAAATAGGATTACGATCTTAATTTAACTGTAGAAGTGTCACTTTGTAATGTCTCATTTTTTCCAAAACTGGTACAGAATGTACCTTGATAACAACCAAGGGGTACTTTTGGACCTCAAATGGCTTAAAAATCCTTTCATTTTACTTTATTATAGTAAATTTTTAGAAATTGATGTCATTATAAAATGATTATAAAATTATTTAGTGTTAAACCATAATTACGAGGCAGACTAATTGCGCATTCTTTCTCAATAAATCTCTACACTTTTCATTTAAAAGTTGTTTGCACTAATTATTTAATAAAAGTGTAGCAACAAGTGTTGGATAAGGGCTCAATTTTTCTTCGTTTCTAAATTTGAGACAAATTAATCAATCAAAAATATTCTTGAAAGAATGAAATCAACAGGTGTACACATGTGTGTGTCCCTTTGTGTGTAAATAAGGGTTGTTAGGTACGCATTAAAAGTCAAATAATCTTTCATTTTTTACCATTATTTTTTAAAGCTTTACTAGAACGAACTTTTTTAAAATTAGCATATTAAAATATTAATTTTTATTACGGGTTTCTTTATAATTGCATCGTTTTCCTTGCCAACAAGACCATCCATCGCAGTAACTTAATTTGTTGGCTCAATTTACTCATTTTTAATGTGCCGTCGCGAATATATCTACTCGACAAACAAAACTGTTCAACATTTTTGCTCTAGATAATAGAAACTTAAAACCTGAATGTACTCAATACATTGATCTGTGTGTAGCAAAAGCCAAATGAGAAGAGTTGACTTTTTAGCAAATCTCTTTTCCTATCTTTTCTACTTGTTTTGTTACTAAATGTGCTACTCACGTACTAAATAATTTGCATTCTTTATTTTGTTATAATAAAAGACATTCGTAAATTGTCTGAGCATCATCATCGTAAAAAAGAGAAAATTAATTAGTATTTTGTACTTATAGCAAAAGGAGAAGTGTTGCTAGTCGTTTTGGTTAATGGATCATCAGTATCAATAACGGCTTGTTTGATAATGCAAAAAGGAAATAATTTTGTACTTTTTCAATATTGAAATCAATTATAAAAATGTATCAATCTATTTGCAACACTAGCAAATTTTTATTCTCGCACAATTTATATCACGGAATAGATAAAGGGTGTAATTCTTCTATCACCATGCCACAAAAATGACATGTAGCCATGCTAATATAGTTAATTATTACAATGAATTGATTTTTAGTATTTGAATCTAAATTGCTAGTTTGGCTATTTTCATTTTAAAATTCTACATTGTACTCACTTGTAAGAAGATAATTTCAAACCGAAATTTTTACAAACTTTCTTTAAAATGACCATTTTTTGACAATGTACACAAATATTTTTGGATGAGCAATAAATAGATTGATGGGAATGAAGTACCTCGTTAAAAAATTAAGCAATTATAAAAAGTATCTCTTATCACGTGAGTGAGGAAATATTTTTGGTAAGGGACATTATCTACGTCTGACAAGTGATATTTTCTTACAAAATGCAAAATAGAGATGTATTATTAAACAAAAATGCAAACCATGCACAAGTGAGTATTTTATTCAGAGAAAACAATGATTCAGAATTAGAATGACGATAATAAGACACGTCTTTGCGAAAAAATCTAATTATAAGCAGTAAGCAGTATCCGACGTAAAAAGGTGGTTACGTGAGATATTTAAGTATACGAGGTCAAGACGGAACTAAAAAATAAGTCATCATCCATCACGTGATTTTTGCAAAACTCGGATATTATGTTGCACTTCTTATCTCAAAAAAGATTTTCAAAGAAAAAGGGAGGATGAAGATGATATTGAAGGTAGTTGGACTTGTTATTATTCTTCGAATTTTTATTGCTCTTTAAATAGTCCTTCGAAGTGCGAGTAAATGACTACGTTAAGATAATAATAAAAGAGGTAACTGCTGTAGGTAATGATATATTTCAGACTCAAAATATTGGTTAAAAACGTAACCAAGAAAGAGAGAAAAGAACTTGTTTCCAAGGGAATGGGACGAGTTTTTTAACCAAGCGAAAACAACTCAATTCGTAGAATATTCTTTGCAATGACGGCGCTCATATCATTTTATTTACTTCTTTTTTATTATTCCTTTTTATGACGACAGTCACCATTTTCACGTCAAATTATCCTCGTTTCTATTGTTGGAGTTTCCAATGTGTAACAGTTATTTATAATAGCAATTTAGTTCGCATTTAATTTTAAAATGTGAAATATGCCAAATCTGATGCAGTATTATGCACTGATTATAATGATAAGTCAACAATTGCAACAAGCAAAGCATTAAAAAGAAGATCAGGTAGATAAAAAAACTGACCAATCATTACCTTCATTATATCGTCACTTGAGCTTAATCACTAATGACATTTCGCTCAATCAAATAATATCTTTTTACAAGGAATCCTACAAAAGTTGTTTTTTGATTCTTTTTAAAGTGAAGGGAAATATGCAAGAGGAACGGGAGCGAGAAAACCAGCAATAATATCAGATCAAACCATTATTATGATTATTTACTTGTTGATAACTCAAAAATAATTGGTTTTGCTTGCGGTATCTAAAATATCATTATTTTACCTCCCTCCTCATCCCATTCATCGTCATTACCATTTACCTCTTTCAGGCTATTTCTTAATCCTGAAAACTTTTTTATATAAACCCTAAAATTACTACAATACGTAACCAATTTTTGAGACGGCTCTTCTTTCCTGTGATTAGTCAGGGCAACGTTTCTGCTACTTTTTTATCTACTGAACTGTGTGATGCAATCATTATTACTACCACTTTCGGTTCACTTTTTTCTCTACCTTGTGTACGCAAAGGTATGCGTATTTCTAAGAGCCCGGGTTTACCTAAAAAAATCTCTTTAAAAAATAGTTTTCAGAGAAGAGATGAGCAAAAACAAGTATAGTGACCTCTTGAAAACAGCCGATATCATAAATATGAAGGTGCATTACATCTATCATTCATGGTAAATATTAGACGTTGACGATTGAGATGATCGTAGAAAATGCAAACTGTTACATAAAATAGCGTGTACCAAAAGTAGCAGGGAAAAATAATAGCAGTCCATGTGACGACAGCCAGATTTTTTTGCTACAGTTCAAAAGTATCTCGGGTGGACTAATCTTCTTAATTTTCGATTACGGTTGAATCTGAAGAATAATATTTTATATACAAGTTCAAATATAGGATTTTTTAGAATTTGAGCCCAACCACCTCCACCAACGCCGCCACAGAGGGTTTAAAAGGAGCAAACACCAATCTAAAATTATCAGGAGCACCTTATTTAAAAGTGGCTTCTGGCTCACCATCATCCACATCTTCAATCTTTATGCTAAAAAATTTAAATCCAATCTTTTTAAAACTTGGTTCGGGGAAGGAGAAAAATCCTCTTTTTGATTGTTGTTATTACTATTATTGACCATAAATGTTTACAGCTGTAAACGCATTGTAATGCTATTAACAGAAATAAAATCTCGTACTTTGACTCTGCACGTATACGACTCAACGACGACGTAGAAGAAAGAGGAAAAAAGGAAGCAAAAAACAGTACGTGGACACCAAAAAATCTGTTTACTTCATTTTTTACGTCTTTTTCATATTTTATCTCAAACAAAAATATTTTTAATGCAATCCTGAAAAGGTTAAGATAAAAAGGCCCTTAGACTACCTTCATCATTTGTACGAATAATTTAGAAAAAACAAAATCAACAACAGCATAAATAAGTACTCATTTTGATGATATTGTACTTTTTTCCTTACGGAACTTTATAGGATAATTACTTTCGCAAATGGCTATTCTCTTTCTAATTATAAGTAGAAATAAGAGTAAAAAAGTAAGAAAAAATAATAATTCTTAACGATTATTCTTTGATTAGGTAACCAGTTGCAAACTATTGAATTGTAACAAGATATAAATATTCAAAATATTTTACAAGATTACCTCTTTTTTATTCATCTAGAATAACATCCCTGCAATTTCTTCATTTCACGAGGTAATAATAATGACTAACTGAATTAGAGAAAAAAGACAATCTCATTTCAATATCTCATATTATCCTCATCGCTTTGCGATCAATACAGAGGTAAATATCATCATCATCGCCATCATATCATTTTACTTTATAATCTCTTTGTAAAATGTAGTTTCGTTGCACCCGCGACCTCATCGTAAAAATGCATACCTATAACGATAGCCATTTAAAACAATTTTTGTTGAGAAGTCGTCTCATCAATTTATCTTATCCATCGTTTGAAGGAGCAGTTATTTGGCAGTAGGATATAAAGAACTATATTTCCTTCAGGTACAAGATTCATACGAATCCTTCTGCACGTGATCTAATTACCCTAATAATTTTAAGAAAAAACCTCGTATATTCCTTTGATGTTAATGTTTTTGCAAAAATATGATTCATAATAATAGCATAATACTAGTTTAGTTATAGCTCTGTACTTGAGTGACGTAATTATATGAATACACAAAAAGTCACAACCGACACAATAAACTGATTTCTGTCATATTTAATATGGAATGGGTTTGTTAGTGGAAGTGGCTACTTTCGTATTGTTCATTATTTTAATCTTTTAAGTGATCATCATCATCATCTCTTTTCTCATCTTACAAAATAAATCAATGTGTCCATCACCGTCAAGAGACGTTTTGTTTTTATTAAGCGACCAACTACGGACTGACAAAGCTCAATCACGTGCATAAATAATAACTTTGTAAATTTAAATTGGTACACATAGAAAAATAGATGTTGCAAAACTAAACCAATTTAATTCTATTTGTAGAAAAAGGAGTAGCCGCGATACATTGATATTATCTTAATAATTTTCATATAATCCTATTTTATTGTTGCCTTTCACTTTTCCTCTTTTGCAAGTTTATTTTGAAAAATGTTCTGTTTACACACAATCCAGCTGCATTTAATGTACAAATGATAATTTCCAGGTTTGTTTAAGGTATTCCAAAAAAACTTATGTAAACATTTGAACGGAATAAAATGCATGTACGTCAGAGAATCAATTATGATGAGAGTTCAAAAAGACAAAAAATGGCATCAAAGGTCATGTAAAGTTCATTTGAGTTTAAATTTAAAATTTCCAAAAATATGTTACTAGTACCTTTATATCTTCCTTTTCCAATGACTTTCTTGTCTGGCAATTTTATAAAAAGGCCGCTTTGGACAGATCCGGGGAGATATCTTCTGTTTAACCTGCAATATTATTAAAACGTTCGTTTTTTTAAATATTTAAAAAATAACTTTTCTACGAATTTGTTAAAAATAAAACGAGACGGGATGATAAAAAAGAGAATTACAGTTTGGATTCGAGACACGAGTAGGACAAAAGGACATTGCCATTACTATATTTTACTTATTCTTGTTTTTATTCGTCTTATTTTGTACATTTATAAGAAAAAAGTCTTGTTGAGTGTTACAGTGAGTATTATTATATCATTAGTTTATAAAATCTATACAATTTAGTTAAAAAGAACTCATTTGCAATTTCAGATCATGAGCTTTTGATAAGGTTACAAGAGACAGTACACCTTTGCTATGGGCCACAATCGTACAGCCTCGTAATTGTAACAAAAACCGTTCAAAGTAATCATTACAATATGTTAAAAAATAAAATGAAGCATAGAAAAAATTGAATAATTGATCTCAATCATCCTGGTGGTACTGATATGATGGCTTTTTTATAAAGTCAAGCGTAATATATTATATATTACTAAGAATATTTGCAAAAATATGATGTACAGCTATGTTTTTTTAATAATAGTGCAACAATAAGAAATGTATATCATTTTATTGAATTATTATTTGTAACAAGATTTTCTTGTTTTCGTTTCTCCTTTTAAAATTGTTCCCCACAATTGGACAAAAAAATTTGCTACCTTTTTGTTGATCTGCATTATAAGAAGAAGGGTGTGGGGAGGAATGAGAGGAAAAACTTTCAAACAGTCTCGACTCAACGATTACAAATCTACTCATGATTACTTTGCTGAAAACATTAATCTCTTGCAAAACTGACACTAGAAAAAACAAGGACGAGGTTTATGAGTCCTTTCTTTACAATTCATTAGATTTATGCTTTTACTACTTTACGATCAGAAATGAGTTATTTGAGTGTAAAAAGTGAGCTAGTTCGTTAGGTTTTTAAAGGATTTTTAAAACTACACGATTTTCACACGTCTCGGAATATCTATTATCGTCTTCATCACTTTATTCCAGGTATTAAAAAAGAGTGGTTATGTATGGGAAGGCGACAGAGATTCTAGTTTCTACTTTTTTGACATCTTTTTGTATGTTTTTGGCTTGAGTTTAAAACACCACTGTTATTATTAGTATCATCATCATCAGCGTCTTCTTCGTATTTAATTTTTGTACATTTCTTTTCCATCTTGACAGCCGACTTCAATCCCATAAAAAGCAACCGACACACAGAAGGAAGAAGAGACGAAGTACATTTTTTCTGACTCCCATCCATCCTTACAAACCCATAACTTTTTACTCTGATGCTCTCAATAAAGCGGAACCAACAAGCAAAACGCTGGGATTTCATTTTCGTCCGAACAAATTAGAGTGTTCATGAGGAATGAGTAGAGCATTATTTTTAAAAACAGCGTATGTGACAAAAAAATGAAGAAATAGAAGCAGACATTATTATTACTACGCTTTATCTAAATAATAATTTTTAAAATTTTGTTTAGAGAATCTTCGAGACGCTAATCTACTTAAAAACAAGAGAGGGAGAAAGAATGAGAGATTTTTCTGTGAAACATTGTTTTACGGTAAGACGCGCTTATAAAAAATAACTATTCTTGGAAGAATATTAAAATCAGAACGAAAAAAGGGTTTTGCTGTAAGCCTCGTTTTTCCTCGTCATCATCATCAATCTCACATCATCTGAGTTTAAATTAAGGCCTCCCTCTATTCCCTCTTCTTACATTACTCACAAGTCAAAGATAAAAAAGATATATTTTAAGTATTTCAATTGTAAAAAAGATGTTAATAATGAGTGCGACGACGAGACTTAAGAATGTTGAGCGAATCCACCAAGCAGAGTTGAACTCTTATTTTTTGCTGATGATGATGGAACAGGTAAAAACAGAGACAAACGTTTACTTTTTATTTAGATGTGGACTACGTGAAATTATTTTAACGCAATTTCTTTCCTTGTTTTACCATTTTATACCTGCTGAGCATGAACGTAAAAATAGTGCGGCACGGTTTGTTTTCTGATGGAAATAGAAGCGAATCTTGAAATTAATGCAAAGCTACAAAAATTCTTCTTAAATCTTCTTAATCATTATCATCCTCATTTTCTTCCCATGATATGCCGTTTTCACTAAAAAAAGAAAGCCTTAAAAGCTTTCAAAGTATTCTTAATTCACTTTTGGAAGATGATGAGAAGGAAGACGACGAGAGAAAGATGGTGATGATGATCAATCTATTTATCTCTATTTTTCTCTAGGCCATCATCCACTTTGGACATTCATAATCGAGCGTGTGATCATAATTCTCATTCTTATGACAGCTCTTCATATACTCCATTGTACCGACACTTTGTTTCTTTCATGTAAATCTACTATTTACCTGGGCATGGAGCAAAAGAAAAATGACGATCATAATCTCTTCAACTCTTTTTCCTATCATTTCTTTTACTGACTTTTCTTATTTTTACCACTGACGACTTTGAAGAGTGAGCCATTTTTTACTTCTTTTTAAATCCGTCACTCAAAAAATCGTACAATTTAACAGTGAAAATACAAAATTTGGCTAATCGTAAGAGGAGCAAGTTTTAAAGAGATTAATATAAGAAGAGGATTACAGTACGAATCAAGAGTACAAGTCAAGTTTATATGATAATTGCCATTATTTAGCAAAGAACGGCAGAAGCTCATATTAAAAAACTCTAATAGTATTAAATACTTGGTTTTCCTACATTGCACTTGAAAGTAAGGCGTAAAAATAAAAACTAATGTAATAAACACGTTAAAAATAAATAATAGAAGGGTTTTTGTGAGTACTTTTATATTTATGTAAGCAAACATTTAATAATGAGCTTTGTCTACAGCTTTTTTATTCCTTGAGATGTTTTCTCAAGAGTTTGATGATTGTGATGATGACCGCAATTATGTTCAAATGTCTACTTTTGTTCACTTCCTTTAGGACATGCAAAAGATTCTATTTATTAATTGCCAACGTGATTTACCTTTTATTTTTGCTACAAAGCAAGTTTTTATATGGAATTCAACAATGACGGATTGGGTTTTATAAAGATTTTTCTTCTACAAACACAATGTCAATCATTTTCTACCAAATTCAAATGTATTAAGAAAAAAGAATGATAAAGTCAGTATCCCTCGTGTAAATGAGACTTTAAAAGTGTAAAAATCATTCAAAGCCAATTTGCACCTTGCGTCAATTTACAATTTAGAGGTATCCATTATTTTAACATGTCAATGAGAAACCAACAAAGTGGGTGAGAGAGAATGAAATAGAGACAGGGAATTCGTAATCGAAGAGATTGACTGCAAAATCCCCACAAAACAAAATTTTTTGATATTTTTAAGTAACAAGGTGAGAGATTGGATTGTCAAGATGAGAATGAGTAGAGATAATTCCTTTCATCTTAAAAATCATTGGAATCTAACAACAATGAATGAATTAATGCAATAACATGTTGATGAGATGATGACTGATTTTATGATCAACATTATTACGCAATATTATATTTTCTAGAATTTATTCTTATATTGTATCCTATTTTGAAAAATTACTGTAAAAAATCTAAAATTAAAAAAGTTTAGGCTATTTGTTTAATTACTTTCAGTTTTAAAATAGGCTGATTAGGTTATTTCAGGTAATTATTATTGCGTAATTGCAGATATGAAATACACTTTGACAATGTTATTTAATTTAGAGTTTTTAAATAGCAACAGCATCAATTTGCGTCCATAATAAAGATTTGAATGGAAAAGTTGAGCATTTCTTGTACCTACTACTGTGGAGGAGTTCCCTGCTGAATTAATTGTTTATTTAAAAATTGCCCCGCTGTGATAAATGAGGTTGATGATTACTTTAAAATTGCCAAATATATTCACAGAAACGTAAAAAACACGTTTTATGCTTACCTTTATTGATCAGTAGAAAATATGAAAGCTTCCAATGTGATTATTTCTTCTTCAACTTTTCCTTTAAAATGTTTCTAACTCAAGCAAACACGTGAAATGATCAGCCAAAGGAGTTTTCTTATATTCAATATTAGCGTTCGTCCCTTAAACCTGGGTAAATATTTGTTTTTTACGATTCATTTATTTCCACACTTACAACTTACTTGATACAACTTTAAAATCCTTTTTACGGCGATGTTATTGTCAAGTTACAGCGTACAAATTTTGTTTACATAAATAAACACGATTTTAAACTTTCCTTGTCAATTGTGCTCACTGTTGACAAAACAGAATACAGGAGCAGCAAAAGCTATACAAATTGAAATCAAATTCAATTCATTTCTTACATCATCAGCACCACACAGCAATAAAGGCCACCCTTTTTAAATATAAATCTGTAAAAAACGAGAGAGGTGCAGCAATAAAGTTACTTTTGAATAAACCTGTCATTCAAAACACCAGCAGGAGTAGTGAGTTGTTGAAGTCTTAGAAAACAAGGAGAAGAAACCACCGAAGATAATCTCAACCAAGTGGGGATAATAGAGAAGAACGAGTTAAAAAAAGAAAACAAGATTTTCACCCTCCTCACAACTTCTTTTTCTCCTCTTTGTTCCTTTTACTTCCCTTTTTAGTCTGTTGCAACCGTGAAAACTAAAGAAATCGAGTGGGGCAATCGTAGAATGAGTAAAAGGGGTAAAATCACACGAGGAATTTAAACTATCCAATCGTTTAAGTTTTTTTTACAAACTACAAACAATGTCAAATGTACAAATTTTATTCAACATTTTTAAAATTCCTGCTAATTACTTATTAATTACTTCCCCGGTATTTGCAAAAGCTTCAAATAAGAAAGTTTTCTTTTGTTTGTCTTTTCTTTGTAAAGGCACATGTGCTTTTCCAAAAATACTGCGAAACTCTTTTCTTCTTATTCACGCTTATCATGAATATCAATGCGTTGGTCACACAGAAAACACTACCTAAACACAACAGTACTTCTCGTGAAGTGAGCTCATCTAATAATGTTCAGAATCTTGTCGTGATCAACTTAAACCTGAATTTTACACAAGGAACTTCCCAGAGAAAACTTTGGGTATTTTCCCCCGTTTGTATAGAGATACTCAAAGTAACCAACAGCAAAAAAGAGTTAGTTCAAGTTAGCATATAAAAGACATGAATGTATGAGCATCATTCATCATCATCAGAGTATGAGAAAAATATCTTCTTAAGCAGTGCACATGGACAAGTAGAAGAGGACAACGAGTAAAGAAGGTAGTAAATAGATGAAACATTACAGCTTTAAACTTTTATCTTAAGCGACAGTAACCTCTGCGTGGATAGGAAATATGATTAGGCGACTGCCACTGCAAAGTATGTTTTCATTGCACTCTTAGGACGCAGGTAGTAAAGCAAGCTTAGCTGCTAAGAAGAATAAGTGATGACGATGAGGCTGCTGACGTGACATTTTTCCCTAAAAATGCTTTAAAAACTTGTACATATAAATTAAAATTATGAAAATATGCAATCTAACCCAAACATGAATCTTAACTCGGGCTATGATAATTCATGTTCTTGTGGCTATTTTTAATTCCTAACTTGAAATAAACGTGTATTTGCTGCTAAAAATTGATAATTCCATGTTTTTCTAGAAGTTGCAGATGTAAGATTTACTGAGTTAAGAAAAAAGGTAAATTTATGTTAATTTGCTTATTCGAAGCAGTAACGCATTACTCATGAGGTAAATACTAAAATGCAGCCAATTGATATAGTCAATAGTGCCTAAGAAAGTGATAAGCAGTAGCAGCTTAGGCATGTGATTTTCGCCTAATGCAAATTTTCATTTCTTGATAATTCGTTACATTGAATTGGAAATTGATTATCAGTTAAAATCAGTAACACAAAGTCACATACATAGTAAACATTTTATGAAAAATGCATTGGTAAGTAATTCAGTTTTTAATAGAATACATTGATGGAAATCTTAGAAAATTGCTTCATGTGTTTATTTTGCAGTATAATAATGTATCGAATTTGCATAATTCCAGATTATTTACTTCATGGAAACACATGTACATTACTATTTATGAAATAGTTATTCACAGAATAACAGTTCCACTTTATTTAAACTATTAAAAATTGAACTTGAGGTAAGGTTTAAAGTCATCAAATAGAATCAAGATCACCTTCAAATGGACTTCCCTGATTTAATCCATAAACTCGTTATTTTTAAACAATCATCATCACCGCTAAAAGCCTTCTGATCAAAAGACCTTGTGTAGGTCGGTTACAGTTGGAGTTCATCAAACTTTGTCTTTGAGAACATTAAAATCCATTTGAAAAGGTTGAAAGGTAAAGGAATTTTATTATTACACAATCTTACGGATTCACTTTCATTGATTTCGTAAAACCTTTAAATCTCCACTCTGTCTCTCTGTCCACTACGTCCAAATCATCCTCCTCTTCTTTAATCCTAAGAGGAATTGAAGCAGAAAGGTTGACTTAGCTCGCTGGAAGTAATTCTTGCCCTTCCTCTTCACTTAAAAGCTGGATGAGAATGTTGATGATGGGATGATGACTAAACCTTTAGTTTTCATGTAATAAGCCTGATCATCATAGTTAAAGTGGGTAATAATGGAGTGGAGAAGAAGAATATTGTCACATTGTTTATTTGACGTTGTTGACGTTGCATTGAGTGAGCAAACATGCTTTTACACGACTACTTTTACATCCCTTTTCTTCCAAGACAAGGCCAAATTAAATGATTGTAAAGTGTAACAAATAACAATTGTTACCTCACGAAAAGACTTGTTTGCATGAAAAGTTGTAACATAACAACCTTTTCAAATCTTTTCCCTTTTCTTCTATTAATAGGCAGAGAATACACGAATTACATCTTTCATTACAAAAGAAAGAAGAGCCACTTACGGGAAAAGGGTATAATTTTACATCTTTAAATAATATAAACGAGCCGGTCAAGCAAAAGTTGTAACTGATGACGGGGCTCGTGATGATGATGATGACTGAGAAAAAAGATTTAAACAACACACGCGTATTCATTTATTTGGTGACAACAACGCGCTCAACACCTACGTGAAACGAATCCTGGCTCAAGTCAACTCATTATTACCACTGTCCAGACAACAATATTTTCTTCGGAACCATAATTTTCCAAAAGGGGCTTTAAATAAAGAATGAAAAACTGGACATTGAATTTGAACCCAGACAAATTCTATTTTTAAAATTCAGAGAACAAAAAACAGCTTTGCTTTTTCTATTTTACTTGTAAAATTGTAAAACATTTAAACAAAACAGGGGTTTAGCAAGCTTAATAAAAACCTATGGATTTTTACGCAATTGTTGCCAAAGACAAACAAAATAAGGTTTAAAATATGGATTTTGCAATATTTTATTGCAGTATTTATGAATATTTGAAAACCCTGTTAAGAAAATGTTTACGTAAATCCAGAAATATTTTAACTGTCTCGTTTTCTGCTCGTTTTTCTGCTCCTCCTCTTCCTTCCAGTTTTAAACTTGGATTATGAGATTTCCTTGAACTATTTCAATGCCCATGTATTTCTGGATGACCCTTCTTTGCTCTTATGGACAAGCTTTTAGGGAAAAGAATTTATTAGAAAAAGGAATTCCTTTGTTTCTTTCCTTTGATCTTAAGATTTAAGAGAATTATGCAAAGTGTTACTTTTTTGTTACGGCATTGTACGGCAATTATGAAAAGCATGTTTTTGATTGATACAAGCATTGAAAGATGAAGGTCTTCCAAAGCTATTTGGAACAGATCATTTAGTTAATACTTTAAATATGCAGCTTTGTGAAAACATTTAAAATAATTTAAATATTTATCAAAATAACACAAAATGTTAAAATATAGTTTTAAACTGTTGCAATTATTAATATTTTGCTACTCCTGTAAGTAAATGCACATGGGCAACAAATGCCTAACTCTAATTTTGACTGTGAATAAAAATAATATTAAAATCACAGCGCTTCTTACCACGGAGTAGTAGGGTTTCTTAATTATATTTCCTTTTTTTATTGTTACGTGGACGTAAAACAAAAAACTTGTTTTAAGCGAACATGTAAAAAATTGGATAATGCAAAAACAACAATGTTAATTGTCAAGTGAGTAATTTACTCTTTTTACAGATTGAAATTGTCATACTAATAATCATTGATTCGTGTTAAAATTGCTAAAGATTATATTTAAGGTAAAGTTTACACAAAAACAGCCATTATCATTACTTCCTTCCGCCTAGCGCTGCCCCAGGTTTCTTTTTCTTTCTGAAATTCATAATTCTTTAAGAAATTGTTCATTTATGTCGGTTTAACAACAATATTTAGTAATGAATAATAAAGCCAAACAATATTTTGCATTGTATATTAAAATGGATTGGTTACGCACTGACCAAACTCCTTTGTTGTTGTGGATAGCAAAGGGAAGAAAACACACACACGGACTAAATGTTTTCATCATAATCATCCATTCCATCATAAACGTCCCAAAGATTGGCTCCTTTTCTTACCTTTAAAAGCTTACCTTTCTTTGAAATTGGTGAATCAGTGCGGTTGAATAATAATGTGGATATTTAGTTTATTGTTATTGTTGATGCCATATAGCTTTTCTATTCTACCGAGTATGAATGTGTACGCACACAAACGGAAAGTAGCCCCCTACTGACAGCGGTATCATACAGAGTCAATCATACCTGTCATATCATATACGACATAAATCATATTTTTCTGAATCATTAGTTTACTCTAAAAAATATGTATAAAAAAGTGGACAAATAGAATCTAGATGCGAATTGCTATTATTATTTAAGCTAAACGTGTTTTTATTTTAGTGAATTCACTTCTCTGCTACATGCTACTTACAAAATCCTTGCTTAAGGCAAACATGACGAGAAGGTGACGAAGAACCGACAAATGTAAAATATGAGAGATTGCTGGTTTAAGCAATAAATTAAAAGCAAAATTTTGTAATATTTTAAGAGATGTGTTTTTTATGATTAGCCTAAATAAGCTTGCTCTAATGGGGAATGAATTTGTTTTAAATTAAATTTTTGATTAATTGCAGTTTTTCTTTGCGTATTCAAAAAAAAGTTTATTAAAATTAGTAACAAGTATTAAAAGCTTTATTTCAACCGAGTGGAAAGTGGTAGAGTAAAAAATGATATTTCACAATATTTCATAAGTAATTTGCCTAACGCTAGTTTTATTGTGGATGTGTTTATGAACGCCGCTTCTTTTTGGCTAATTTTGTTATATCTCACACAACAACAATGTTTTACGGTACTCAACCAAAAGGTAGTAAGATAGGTACCTAATTTGTCTAGAAGAAGGGGGATTTAATGAAGTGGTGCTTATTTAATTTATCACAAGAATAGTACAAGAGAGATTCAAGATGAGACTTTTTAAAGTTGTAATCATAATATTCCTTTCTTTTTTCATCATTAATTCTGCTTCTGTTGTTGTTCATTTTAATTTTTCTATTCTTACGAAAGAGCAGAGATTATGAAGAAGTAAAAAAAGTGTCAGAGAGGAAAAAATAGCAAAAAGTACCGTTTTGCATGATTTGGCACAAGGATGCATTTGTGTGATTGCTTAAGTGGAGTCCACCTTGTTCATCCCTTTTCTTGTTCATTTATGTCATCTTTCGTAATAAAGCTCATATAAAAACTTAAATGCCAATCAGGCTGTGAGTGTTTTCTCAGCAGAAAAGTTAGTTATACCTCTTTGAAACTTTGTTTTGCATGTAAATTTAGTGCTACTTTCTTCTACGTCTTGCATATATCCGAGCATTAAAGATGGGGTTGAAACATTTTAAAACTTCCATTATCACATTACTCCTTGTACATTTATTATTATTATTGCCATTATTGTATTATGCTGGGATTTTACAAGGCATTTGGCTTATACTGTTTGGTTTATTTTAAAAAAGGGTTTTTTCTAAACAATGTGACAATAGGAAATGGCAAGTATAAATTAAGCACATAACGCAACAAGGAAGACACAGTTTGGAGAAATAACATTTTTTGTATGCCGTGACCAACTCAAAAAATTTGATTTGAAGGGAAAGGATTAAAATAATGAACGGAAGACGGAGAAAAAGAAAAGACTTATATTTACAGAGAATAACAAGTTTAAAAAAATGTAATTCCAAGGGTCGGGATGTAAACGTTATTCATTACTTGCTTTCTCAAGTTTTACATATTTTTTGAGGAACTAGAATGAGCTGAAGGAAATGGGGGTTTCTAAAAGTGATGGGTTTCAACAAAGGCGAGAAATTATCAGAAGCAAAAATAATTGTTGAACTGTTCCCTCGTCGTTTTGTTCATTGTTAGGAAAGTAAGAGGAAGAGGTTTTTGACAAAGACCTTGGACTTGAACGTCATAAACAACCTGAGAAGGGGTGACCCAACATCCATTTTACAATTAGCAGATCACAGCACACAAGAAGATTTTGAAGAAAAATCTTTTTAAGTTGTTGCATGATGATGAGCATGAGAACAAATACGACATCATCATCCAAAGTTCATCTTTGCATTGAAAAATGAACCAGCGTTTACTGGTTTTGAACAAAAAATAGGATTTTGCAGTTTCGTAATAACTCTTAAAAACTAAAAATGAGCAAGAAGATTAGATGAGAAGAGCCGACCCGAAAGCGACTCATCATTAAAATAAAAAATAGCGAAAATGTTTAAAAGTAAAATAATAAACATGTATGAGCTACTTTAGCCGTACCTACTTTTAAAGATTTATTTTTGTAGTTGTATGAGAACAAAGTCAAAGATGAGGAAAATAAAGTATTTATGTGATCTTGCTATTGTGAAGATGATGCAACATTGCTCACACCAATTTAATGAGAAGCTGTTAATTATAATATTTTTGCTACTCTCTTCATCTCACTTTTGGCTGAGAGGTTTGTGATGCACGTCCCTTTAAATATTTTTAAAGATTTGCATATTATTTTTATATTTTTGCTAAAATAGCAAAACATACAAAGTTTTTGCGTTGTTTCTTTTTGGCAAAGTAAAATGGTCGACAATTTGGCTCAAGTTCAGCAGCGCTAATGTAGTAATCGCATCATTTTTTATACCTGTGCTCAACTCCACTATCAACAACATCTGCATTATCACGTTCCTTCTCTTTTTGAAATTAAATACAATTGAATTTTTGCTACTTGACTTCGTCTTCTTCACTACCTTCCTCGTAATTATCAAATATTTCAAAAGTCTCGTCAGATATGCGCCTTCTCACTATCATATCATCAAGTATCATTGTATGAAATAACTTTTTTCATGATCCCATAATTTTCATGTGCTTTCCAAACCAGAATTTTTTCACCAACAAGGCAGATAGCTGAACTGTTGTGATTGCTGCTCCTTTTTGTTCTTATCATCATCACATGTGCGCATAAGTTTTGTTTATTAGTTCTCACCCTATTTTTGATAATAGCTTATTAAGTAGAAATTGCCCTACCTCTTTTGTCACGTAAACATATATTTATTAATCATATTAACAGTTACACTTGTCTATTTTTTACAAACTGACAGGGACACGTTGAGTTTAAAAAAGTAGTAGTTTCAGTAGTTTATATGAGTAATAATCACACAAAAATATTGGTCTATTCATATGTTTATTGACTTGGCAAAAAATAAACTTAAAGAAAGTATCTTTACTATAAACTTTAGATTCTTTTAAAATCATTGTCCTCTCTATTTGATTTCCATTATGCATAAAAACTACGTCCTTCTCTCTGCATCATCAGTTGCTGACCATATTAATAACTGAATTGAACTTTTTATTGCATGTTAAAAAGTAGAGTGTACAAATGATAGATTAGTTTATTTACTTTAAATTGCTTCAGACACAGCAGCCATTCCTTTTATTTTAGATTAATGCTATTTAGTTTAAAAATATAGAAATGGAGGTGACGTGCTGAAAGATTGAATTTAATTACTTTTTTAAAAAGAAGTGGATGCTGGCATCACACAAACATCAAATCATATCAGCATCCTTGCATCATGCAAACATGAAAAAACTGCATTGAAAATACACAAATTAATAATATTGTTCTAGAATTTAAAAAGTTTTTTTCGCGTTTTTATTTTTAAACCGTATAATTTTATACTACTTTAAATAAATTCTAGTACAAATACGTAACCCTTTTACTGCAAGAATATTGCGTTTGGATTTTTATGTCTTTCTAATACAAAAAGTTTGCGGGAACGGATTGCATGTTAAATTGTTTTAAAAATACAAGAAAAACGCAAAAATCCTCTCTAATCATCCACATATTATTACAAAAATATAACAAAAAGCAAAAATGGTGAATATAAGAACAAGCGGACATATTACAATGGAAATGTTTTGAAAGGAACCTGTCGCTTCTTCATGTCAGGTCAGGTTCTCATAGATTTTTCTCTAAATCAGGAAGTTTTTTTAAAAACGCACCTGGTTATAGAAAGGGGTACAGGAATTTAATACTCTTCTGCCCACACACTTGTACTAATGAATAATAATTGAAGAAATTGGATCTGTCGTGAGAAAGCAAAGACACACATTACTTCATCACCATATCCTGACGTTTTTAACTCTATTCAAGCCCCAATTTACTATTTTTCTTCTATTTTTAAAGAAATTGAAATAGAAACCCTTTTTGAGAATGATTTTACCCCTTTTTCCATTCTTTTCTTCTTCATCGCCTTTTTAATCTTGTTAAAAGCAAGGTCACTTGTTAAAGTTCAAAACGGTCCCAGAAGAAATGGGATTCTCCAGAGGAAGAGATGGAAATGAGGACAAGTTTTAATAGCAGGTCATTGTATTCCCAGAAGAAAAAACGGAAAAAAGAGGTGTTCAAACGGAAGAAGTGTTGTGACTATTCTGTTTCAAGAGAAGAATGGTAACTATTGTAATTCCATTATAGTGTAAAAAGAATAAATAAACGGTTCTTTCTCAGATTCTTTAATCTGAAAGGAAGGAAACAAGGAAAAAATAACCCTAATCCAAAAAATACAAACAAACCCGTTGCTTTGAAGAAAAGGGAAATGTTTGTGCTATTGTTGGAGATTTGATGACGATATAACTTGGCCCTAGTTCCTTATGAAAAGGAATCAAGGAGACAAGAGAATGTCATCTCAAGGTTGTTTAAATAAAAGAGTTTATAGACTAGAAATAATGAGTAACTGCTAGAAAAAATGGAAATAGTTGAGGTATTGAACTTGTTCCAGTTTTGTAGTAAACAATTATTTTTTTCTCACACTTTATGCATCTCGTTTGTTATCATGGAATTGTAAAAGAATTTTTCTCCAGTTTCTGTAATTAAGTTAGTATGAAAGAAACTCTTTCATTTTTGTGGAAAAACAAACTGAAATTTAAGAAATCTGCATTTTTCGATGTTCTTTATATGCTCATGCAAGAAAATGATCAATCATTTGTCAGTGACGGAGTGTGAATAAAATTTAGTAAAAAAAATTATCCATATAAAATTTTTGGAGATGATGATGATTACAAGGGTTTGGGTAGACGGGTATAATAAACTTGGCATTGAAATCATCTCCGCTAAATCCATTGATTACATCTTTTCCTCACGCTCACTCTCTATCCGTCATCCTTTTTAATATGCTCATCCTTCATTACGTGAGCACTTTAAAACGTCATTATCATCGTAAAGGACGGACTATCAGTCAAGATCATCCTCGGCAAAAATAAAATCATGGATAATATAAGAACTGTACTTTTACGCACAAAATAGAGTTCCTGCTAATTCCAGAGTAAATGCTCAGATCCCTTTTTTGTCCTTCCCAATTTTCATAGAACAGTGGCCGAAAAGCGTTAGAAAATAAGGGACGGCAACCACCCACCCTTTTTAGTATTTTACTGCCATGACCATGAATTTTAAGGAAAAGGGCTCTCATGTAATCTTCCGTAATAGAAAAACATCCCTTAAGGAAAAGTACATTGAGAAAATGCAACGTAACATAACGGGAGGATACGTAATAAGCGAAAAAATCAGGCGTAATAACAATTGAAAAATATTTTACCGTAATCTCTCTGACCTTCAACCCTTTTCCATGGATTTTAATGGAGGATGATGACTGATGAAAAACCTGATTTTTACTGCATTCTTTGTTACAGATCATAACTTTACACTTCTGCAAAATCTTTACGTTTTTACTGCACCCTCATATTTTACAAAGGAAAAATTATTGCCCAATTTTTAACAACAATTGGATCATCATTAAAATCATCGTTGCGGCAGATGCATTGCTTGTAAAAATCTCAAAAACTTTTCCTCTTTTTCCAAAGAAAAAAGGATTTATTGATCGGTGTAAAAGTTTCCGTTTGGAACCCTTTTTTAAATGTCATTTCACTTTAAGTTTCCTAAAAACAACTGCATTTTTTCCATCAACAATTGAGAAATCCAGGATAGTATATTTTTCATACAAAACATCCGTTACGTAGTATTATGCATTTAGATCGTAATTGTGACAAAAAACGGATGCAACTGGACCAACACCTTTTTACATTTTTTGATGAAAACAACAATTTATGGTAACCCTATCCTAACAATTCATCTTTATAAAAATGATTTGTTATTGTTGAACGGATGCTGCCGTAAAAACTTCATCTGTCAAATATTTCAGTCAATCAAGTGAAAAACAGCTTCAGATGCATTTATTATGCATGCATACGTAATAATGATTTTCTTTCTTTGCACTCCAAGGGTTAGATTTGGGTTCAGCCGTACTTTAAGGAGACGTTGATGGCGGTGACGGTTGTTGTTTTGAGGGAGTTTTACATGTAATAAGCACAACAATAACATAACAATAGTTAAAAACCACGACAAAAAATTAACAATGGTAACCGCGGCTGCTGTGCATATTTTATGAGAGAAGTTATGATGAGGTAATAACCACAATGCAATGATTCTTTTTGGAAACCAGGTGAAGAAATATGAAATGAGCTCTTCTTCTCGGGCTTAAGTAGCAAAACTAGAGAGCAGATGATATAAGACAGATAAATATTCTGTTTGTGGTAAATGAATGATCTTTTTGCATAAGGTTTACATAACAAAAAAACAGGCAAAGCTGAGCTACCTCCACGAGCTAAAGGGGGAAAAGGGGACAAGGAAAGACGAATCCTTTAAAAACTAATTTTCATTTCCCCTTGTAACAAATTTGATTGAGTATATTCAAATGAATCGTAATTCTTCGTTTTAGAAATGACTCGAGGAGAACAAAACATTGTTTGATAATGGTGCTTAATGGTTTGATATTTATTGCACAAGAGATTCTCCTAAGGCGTGTAAGAGATATCAGATAAGTCTTAAATTGAATCTTAGACAAATCATCTGTCAACAAGCCCATCACAATTATGAAAAATGTTCTCATTTTATTTAAAACAGTGGACAATTTAAAAGCATTCTTTAAAATCCTTACGCCAAAGGGTTTGATAAACCTTTTAAATCTTCTGTCTTTGCTTTGAAATATGCTTGGCGAATTAAAAGTGTGCTGTTTTTAAATGCCCAGCTAACTTAAGGAAACAAAAGTTGAACCGGTATTGTATGATTTCTTTGTTGTGAAGAACAAAAAAATGTTTAAAAGGAGAAGATTTAAGGTTTCAAAATTGGAATGAGTGACTGTTAATAGGCACTTAAGTAGCTAAACAGATGATGAATATCTACAGGGACGATGATAAAAAAATAGCTCGGATACGTTTTTTTTTGTCTCTGAAAATTTTTTAATTACCGTCCATGTCAAAGTATAAGATCTCATGCAGAAATGTTCATAATTTATGGTTAGTTCTTGTTGCCACTCAAACAGCAGGACAGGCTGAGAAGAAAAGTGGATGAGAAAGAAACCCAAAAAAAGAAATGACAACAATGAAAAGCATGCATATGTAGCAATACATAATTGCTATATTTTGGATTCTTTTTAATTTTGCTTGAAGTTAAAATAAACAACTTTTTTGCTGCTACTTATCTCTGATATGACATCAGTTTTTAAAACTTTCTTTTGTCTATTCATTTGCTTACATGGCTCCGACTTTTTAAGAGAATTGCGTGAGCACAAAAATATACAGGGTAATATATAATAACTTTAGCATTTATCACATAAACGTGCGAACTAATAAGTAACTTCAACACAAAATAGAAATGCAGATGGCTCCGTATTACTCATCTTTTTTTAATTTATTGCACAATTTTTGCGAAAAACGGGCTCCTGAAAATTTCTTGTTGGACATGTGACTGCATGTGATCTTTTATTCTTACCTGAACATAATTTTCTTTACCCTTTTTATACCTAAATACGATAATTAAAAGGTGTTTTTAAAAGATTCTTAAAGGTCGATGACTGCACTGCAGTTTTTTCTATAAAAAAAATTGCAGAGTGCACCCAATTCTCTTCAATCGTCATAAAACTGAGTTTTTGTATTTATTGCCGCAAATTATAAAATTGCATTTTGGCTGCTTTTTTTTATCCAAGTAAAATCAGAACAACCTTTTGGTTGAATCCCTTCAAGCCATAAAAGTAGTTAACAATGGGACACAACGGTGAAATAGAAATTATTGCAGTTGCAGTGTAAATAAACAAAGATTTCATAAATTATCTTCAATCTCGATGTCGGCTTTTCCCAACAAAAAGGACGAGAATAAAGTTTAAGAACGAGTAGGACCAAAATGGTTTGCAAAAACAAGTAAAACAATTAATTTATATTGTTCTCATTTATCACAACAAAACAATACTTACGCTTCTTCTTTTTTCCCAATTCCGTTTTTTATAAAATGTCCTTTTCTGGATTTAACAAAATAAGTAAAGTGCGTCCTATTTTAAATGATTGGATTTTGAAAGACGCTAAGATAACAAAGCTTTCTTATTGCTTTAGTTCAAACGTAGTGAAAGCTAACAATCCAAGCTCAGTGTCTGTATGTAGGTATGTAAATTGGGGCTTTATATACCACCTGTTCAAGCTAGTTGTTATTTGTTTGATTCAGTTGGGAAATTATTTGTGCGATTGAAATTAATTACGCCACACATACAAACCAATGGCCCTTGTCTAGATTTTGTGTTGTTGGGTGCCTGAGTGATTGTCGCAAAAGCGCGCTATTTGTAATTGCAACGTATTAAATTACTTTGTTCATTTATTTTTTCATTTTATTACAATGTTTATTACACTATACTTACTCATGCAAAAGTTTTTAGTTACATAAATTGATTTTCTAATAAAATTCTTTATATGTGATTGAATTAAATCAATAAAATGGTGAAATCACAAAAGTTAAGAAACATGATAGGATAATTGAATAGCTGAGATGATCATAATGATAAGGAACATAGGTTTGAGAAGGTAATCTCAATCGTTCTTTTCATCTTGACAGCTGCATCTGAACTCGAATAAAAAACTTGATCTACATTCAGCCTTTTGATTCTGCAATGCTCGACCTCATCTTCATCATACAATCCTTCTCAGAAGCATTTTCTTTTATGTATCCGAACATTGTGGGTTTTCTTGGGCGATTACAATTCTCAATGATGAATTACAATAAAAAATACCGTTCTTTTGCAAGTATTCTTCTAAAACGACTAGTTTTAGTTTCCTTATGATCTGCTAAACATTCATTAATTGATTAAACAAATGCTTATTTAAGAAAAAATACTAATTACTTTGCATGTTTTTCAACGATCTCGACTAAATGATCCAGTTTTTTCAAGAATCCAAACATGTTGGTCGTTAAGAGAAACTTTTTGTAATAATAATAATTATATTTCCGCAGCAATGCCAGTGTATAATGTTAATTTTTTATTATTGAAATTAGCACCATTAAAAAGAAGCTGAGTTAAGAATATTGTTAAGAGATGACCAACTTAAAGTACAAATGGTTCCTTCTTATGTCCCTTCATTTTTATCTTAATGCAAATATTCACCAACAACATCTCGTTATTGTCATTGTTAGATTTGTAACATCATTCATAATCATTTGCAGTTTTTTAAAATTTAAATTGACGCGAGTGGTAGAGAATAAAAACAATGAGATGATTTCACAAGAACAGAGAGACGCAGCTACCAAAGTAGGAGGCGAAGGAGATTATATAAAAAAAGAAACATTTTTGGTGGACTATGCCATTTCAAAGGAGACAACGACGTGATGATCCATTTGTAGATGTTAAAACAATAAAATAAAGTGGTTGAAAAAATAATTTTTAGAATTTACAGGTACAGAGGAGATTTTTTCTCTCTCCGCGTTCTTCCTTGACTGTGAGTAATAATAGTAATGATAAAACTAAGATCAGGCGTTACGGTTGTATAGCTTGAAGCGATAAAGCAAGAGTGAAAAAACGCAAATATAAATACTTAAAAGTAAAGAGGGATAAGAGAAATAAATGTTTTTAGCAAAAAAAATGAGAGAAAAAAGAAGATATATTGAGAGTTGTCAAGTAGCAAAAGTATAAGAAATTGTGGGGTGTTTTTAACTGTTTAAAAGTACTTTTATAGAGGATGAAAAATAGTATGAGCTTCTCTAAAGGTATATACGCGACAATTATAACATTAGAATAGGGATTCGTAATAATAACATCACACAAAACAATGAAAGAAAATTACTTTTTACATTTTGTTAGTGATTTTTAAATGTTTATTGAAGTAATAATGAAATGAACGTATTAAAACGATAAATAAATAAGTAGGTTTCGAATGAGAAAAATATTTTAGGAGTGGATGTCTCATTTATTGCTGCAAAAAATAGAAGAGGCTCAAGTTTTTACGAGCTGCTTGAAACTACTAATTAGCTCCAGTTTTAACGAAGGGCGCTGTGCCAAAAAAGTACTTTACGCAAACTGAAGTAATAATAAATGATATACGGCTCATGAAAGATGAGAAATTCAAGTTAAAAACGTAATAACGATTTTGGTAATTGCGATTTTCTAGTCCTGGTCATTTTCTTCCGGGGTTTAAAAGTAATTTTCATTTAAAAAGTTTTTCAGATTCAAAGTACATTAGTAAAAATTGCTTAACTATTTTTAAAAGATTTGTTAGCTTGCATTCCTTATGCAGAGGTTTGTAATTTTCAATGTTATGGTTGATTTGCCACACAAAAGCAATTAATTGGACATGGCGGTATTAATGTTAATCTAATGATAGTGTATGATAAAGTGTTTTTGAATTCTTTTTATACTCTGAGTGAACAGATTAAGATGGTAAATGTCCAAAGATACAGAATGTATTTGAAAATAGGTAAGTGATAAAAAATTACGTGAGTAGTCATTATTTCCCTGAATGTATTAATCAACATTGGATAAAATTATTGCATTAAACTTTTTTACTAGAAAAGACGTAAATTATTGATCACAGACAAAGATAATGTGATTTAGAAAGGAGAAGTTTTTCAAAAATAGATTTAGAGCTTATGCATTAGTGGTAAAATTATTTGTCTAATAAACTCTGATTTCTTTTAGAATCTTTTCGTTTATGGGGCAACGTCAGTCATTGTTGTTTTCTGACATTGTGACTATTTCATCATATACATTACAAATCGTTCTACATTAATACCTTGCAAAATAGAAGCTAAAAAATACCCTATTAATTGTTACCAATTTTGTATTCAAAATAAAGTTGAAGTTCTGGTTAAAGACGAAAAAGAAAAGGAAGTAAAAAATCAAGTTATTACTAGCTTGAAAAGCTAGTTATGAAATCGATCTGTTAGTCTGTCTGTCCGTCTGTCTGCCTTCACGATGACGATAACTCACAAACGCCTTAACGGATTTGAACCAAAATTGGTACTCATGTAGAATGAACCTTCGGACAGACATGTATTGTTTTTCAGCAATATTGGACTTACGCTTACGCCGTTAGAAGTGACCGTTATAAAATCTTAAATTGCAACATATGGCAAGTTGCATATCATTTGAACTGTAATAGCTTGTAGATAAACAATATTCAAATATTTTTGATAAAATTGCAAAAAAGAAATTGCAAAAATCAAAATTTTCAGCTTTACCAGTCTCGCAGCTTTCAGGATAAAGGTTTTATTAGATTCGTTTTCAGAACTTTTAAATACTTGCAAAATGTTGCAAACTTTTCAAGCCTAGTGTCGACGTAGGCTTGCGGCCTTTCATTTCTTTGTTAAAGTGCTTCCAACAAAAAATGCAACCTTCCTTTATTATTTTATTTACACGTACTTTTAATTTTGCGTGTTTTTAATTAGCGATAATTTCAAAAATTAAATTTTCTTGGCATTTGATGTACAAACCCCATTTAACCCCTTAAAAATTCCGTCACATCTTACCTGCATTCTCAAAACAGCTTCTAAACTGTTTAAAAATATTCAAATGTTGTTTGGAAAGGTATTTTATGCATCCTCCAACAATTAATTAAATTTTAGTAAATAAGGCTGCATTTAATTTTTAGCATGTGATTTCCGACCTGCCCATGTAATCTCAAAGGGCCTGGATGGAGCGTCAGCCTAATTTTGATATTTCCAGAACTACTTGTCCAAAAAATAAATTACACCACGTTTTAGAAAGATCTTTTAAAGCCGAGTGGATTGCATCATTCGGCAAGATTCTCACGTTAATACTTCTCGAGCAAATGCATTACCAATTCCCCCAAAAACAGTAAAGTCCCCTTTTAACTATTTAAAACCCCGTTACATCACACCTGCATTCTCAAAACAGCTACTAAACTGTTTAAAAATATTAAAATAAAGTTTGGATAGGTATTTAATCTATCCTCCAACAATTAATTAAATTTTGAATGGCTACATTTATTTTTTAGCATTTGATTTCCGACCAGCCCATCTAAACTCAAAGGGCCTGGATGGAGCGTCAGCTAAATTTTTATATTTCCTGAACTACTTGTCCAAAAAATAAATTAAACCAGTACTTTTTCTCTGGCCGAAGTTAAGTTTTATGTACAAGAAAATCAACTTTAATATTACTAAACATTTATTCCATTCCAATCACAAGTTCATCCAGTTAATATTATAATATAAAACTAAAAACATTTTTATATTTGACAAAATGTATACAAAGTGCACCTAAATTTTTTGTTTGAAATCATTGTTGTTATTACTTATTAACGTACTTAAAGTTATTTGATTTGGTGTCATTGTTGTTGAAGATTTGCCTGGGTTCAATTGGAATTTTTACTAAACAGGTCGTCTTCCTCTTCTTGGAAATTTCCTCCTTGACCTGATGGGTTTCCTTGACCAGCGGGTTGTGATCTAGAGGATGGGAAACTATACATTTAAAGTAGTGAGTTATCAATGAAATTAAAATCAGTAATGCAAAAAGTTAATCTTCAAAAATCGACGTGACTTTACTAGTTATGTACTTACCGGAAGTTGTTCCCGAATCCTCGAGATTGCTGCAATGTCATCCGTCTATAAATGTAAAATACGTAGCAATGAAAACGCCACTTTTTAGGTCGTGTATTTTGTTTTAGAAGCAACGACATTCATCTAGGGACTATAAAATATAGATTGATTTTTACTTACGTCCATTGCCGCACCAGCATCTGGGTTCTGTGCCCTTTCCTTTTTCCTGCGAATTTCAGCTTCGATGGACTGACGAATAGCCAGTTTGCATGCCCGCTGACAGATTTCAGTAATATCCGCGCCAGAGAATCCGTGAATGACCTTAGCTAAAAAGGTGAGCTCCGTTGCATCATACCAGCTTTCTCTATACTGCTTTTTAACTATTTAAAAATACTTAAATAATGTTTAGAAAGGTATTTTCTTCATCCTCCAACAATTAATTTGTTGGAAAACAATCAAGCTAACCGCCTGAAAGATTCCACGGTCCGTGTGAAGATGAAATGTAGGCTTATAATTAATTGCACTTTCGCAAATAAAAACACAATTCACAAAAACTGTTTTATTCTGGTGAAGGTGACTTCCCCTCTATTGAGGAAGACACTTTATTTCAAATATTCAGTCCAAGCCCAATCAAATCAATAAAATAATTATATAAAAATGGTCAGTCCAAACCGTTAAATAATTGCAATAAATTGCCACAAAAATTAATTAAATTCTACTGAATCTAATCTTGCCAAGCCTCTCTCTAAAATCTCTCTCTCCCCATTCAAGATGGAGTCGATCCTTTATCCTTCTCTGAGAAGGGATCGAGCTCTTCTTCTATCCTGTCTATACTTTTTCATAAAGGAACGCTCTCTTTTCAAGGGATACGTTTTCTACAAAGCTATTTCTCATATCCTTTCTATTATATTTTACGCTCATGTCGTAAAACGAATGATTATCATACGTAAAGGAACTAGA